>VUYV01001185.1:4603-27465 GCA_008711295.1 Anarhynchus alexandrinus | reverse complement strand
CTTCTGTGTTGAAGGGAAACTGAATGCAGCAAATTATATGGCTTACAAATATTTTTCAAGATATTTGTTGTTTTCTTTCCTGGTCTCTTTACTTCTACATGGAACAATTCACAGTTAGATATCTTTCCATATTTGTTTTATCTCCATATGGAGACTGAATTTAATGAACGCTGCTTGTACTAGAGCATGTAACAGTAATGTATGTATTTAACAGCTTCCTTGAATTTCTTAATTAAGGAACATATTAGATGGTATAGTAAAGAGAAAATGTGTAATTTGAGCTGTTCAGTGTAGCAAAAATTATTTCCTCTTTAGAGGATGAGTAACTTTGAATCTGATAGCCCTATGCTTATATGAAGTAGATCTTGTTTTAATCGTATTGCCATATAATGTTAAAAAGACTTCAAAGAGCAATAGATTACGAGATTATTAGGCATAGCTATGATTGCACTAAACTTGAATAAAACATGAGATTGCTTCATATTTTCGGAATGGATCTAACTCGCACTTTTGCATGTTTGCCAGCATCTCATGGTTCCTGTTCTGAATCATTACTAATGTGCTATTATTTATTGTAATCCATTACAGTTACCAAAGAGCACAGGTGTGCAATAGACAGTAAGATCTTGATCTATGCTTGGCTTACAAAATTGAATTGCATTTCATGCTTTTGTTAATACTGAATAATATGTTCCTAAGTTAATTTGCCTTCTGTAGAGATTCTTTCAGGATCCCTTCTTTCTAAGTAGGAAGGTATTGCAGTTTTCTCAACTTATTATTTAGCAGTTTTGTCGTGTGTGTTAGAAGAGTTACTAGGATACCTGCTTTTACACTTAAGTGTTTTTTCAGTGGTTGAGTAACAGTGATTTGTAATCACACTACCTTCATATCTCTGTGGTTGCCCATCCCTTATGCTGTTAACAGTGGATTTTACCTGGCTACAAATCTGCTGGGTGTCAGCAGAATAAATTAATGTGGATAGTTAGGTCTTCAAATCTTTTCGTGTCTCAGTTTGACTCACTTCTGTTGATTCTCTCTATATTCCCTTGCACCAACTAGAAAGCAATCTTTTTTCTTTCATTAAAATTTTTCTTTTATGCAGTTAACACAGCACTCTCTAGATGTCTGCTGGGTTTAATCATCCTGTTGTAGCCAAGCAGGCTAATTTGCATAGCCCTCTGGTGTTACTGATAGAATTGTGGGTGGTATTTCTTCATAGCTTTAGGTTATGTGCAGAGCTGTATTGTCTGTTTTCATTCCAGCCTATTCCTGCTGCTTCATCCTTAGGCATCCCACTGCCTCGTTCAAGTGTTTCCGAAATTCTTCCAAATTCATATTATTTCTCACCAAACTAAAAGATTACTGAAGCTACATGGAATTCTTTAACTGTAGGGACATATGTGTAATACTTTACTTGAAAAGAAGGAACAGGTCCAAAGAAGCCTTAGAGTGTTCCAGTTTTTTTAACTGGTCGGACACTCTTAGGCATAGCTTGGTTTCTTTCTGGGAAGCAATTATCACTCTTCTGTCTCAAAATCAATTTGTTCCTCTTCCGTAACTGCAGATTTCTTTCTCCCATTGAATAATGACATTTTAATCCAGTCTTTTAAGCCCCAACCTAGTTTTCTCTTTAAGGCTGAACTCCTGGAGCACATGGCATACAATAAAAGGCTGAGACAACTGGAATTGATAAGTCTTGAAGGGGGTGAGCAGCAGGATCATTGCTGCCTAAGAGAAAGCTGTGGAGAAGGGAGGGCAGACTCCTTTCAGAGGTGCACAGTGACAGGACAAGGTGCAACAGAGAAAAGTAGCATTTTTAAGGGCAGAAATTCCAATTAGACCTCGAGAAAAAGACTTCACAAGGAAGGCAGTCAAACACTGGAACAGGTTGTTGTCCAGCCAGGTTCTGCAGCCTACATCCCTGGAGATACTTTAAATGAACTGGAGATGAGCTGCAAGCAGCCTGATCTTGGTTGGCCCTGTTTATAATTAGGGGATTGGACCAGATGGCATCCAGAGATCTTTGCCAATCTAAATTACTACATGACTCTGCTCACTACGCTCACAGAAACAATCAAATTGGAATTTTTTCCTAGTTGTACTTTTCATTAAATTTCATATCTCCCCATAAAAGGACTATAGCATTCATTTTAATCCTAGTATGTTCCTTTTTCCTCTAAGTTGAATTAGTATTTGAAAGGTTTACTGTCTCTGACATTTTGTTTTACCAATCTTTACAAGATTTGTCACATTTCCACCATCACAAAAAATGTTTTCTGTAGTTTTAATCTAAAACTTAAGAATTACTTGAATACATTTTATTTTTTCATTTTCTTCTATCTCATCATAAATCTTCTTTGCTGTTTGCTATTTACTACTTCCCAGATGATAATGGTACCTTTCTTATCTTTTCACTACTTATACTCTCATCTTTTCCGATCTGGGTTCTATCAGGATATGTCTTAAGTTATTTTTTCTGGGATTTCTATAATACTGTTTTTCTCCAGCACAAAATTCCAGAAGTTATTGAATGGACCAGAAAGATATAAATAGGTGTGACTGTAAAAAAATTATAAAAGTTAAAATACGTACTTTAAGGACAGCTTTCTCAAAATGGATATTTATAATATGGAATAGGGTTTGGGGGTTGGGTTTTTTTAGGTTTTCTTAGGAAACTTAGATTGTTACCACTTTCTCCTCTAATATCTTAGTCCTTAGTCCTACTGCTCAGTTTTCTGGAAAACCCAAGCCTGGTGCCCTTCCTGTGCTAGTACTTCTGCTGTCATAATACAAATAATTAAACATTGAGGTTATGCTACCTATACCTTCAAAGAACAGGTTACATGATATACCAGGGGACTTGTAGTAGGGCACAGATCTACTCTGGAAAGGGAATGGCTTGATAGTTCTTTTTCAATCCTAAAATTAGGACTCTGAAACTCAATTTTTGTATTTTTAAAAGCATGCATATTGAAATCATTGCATGTTTAAAAGTGTCTGGAGTGATAGTTGTTCTAGTATTTGAATAGTTGACATTTGTTACAGTACTGAGAAAAAAATAATAGTATAAAATCATTTTGGTTAAAATGAGAGAATTGTGTAAGAAGGTGTGTAGCAAGGCACATGTGCACCTTCAGGTANAGGGACATATGTGTAATACTTTACTTGAAAAGAAGGAACAGGTCCAAAGAAGCCTTAGAGTGTTCCAGTTTTTTTAACTGGTCGGACACTCTTAGGCATAGCTTGGTTTCTTTCTGGGAAGCAATTATCACTCTTCTGTCTCAAAATCAATTTGTTCCTCTTCCGTAACTGCAGATTTCTTTCTCCCATTGAATAATGACATTTTAATCCAGTCTTTTAAGCCCCAACGTAGTTTTCTCTTTAAGGCTGAACTCCTGGAGCACATGGCATACAATAAAAGGCTGAGACAACTGGAATTGATAAGTCTTGAAGGGGGTGAGCAGCAGGATCATTGCTGCCTAAGAGAAAGCTGTGGAGAAGGGAGGGCAGACTCCTTTCAGAGGTGCACAGTGACAGGACAAGGTGCAACAGAGAAAAGTAGCATTTTTAAGGGCAGAAATTCCAATTAGACCTCGAGAAAAAGACTTCACAAGGAAGGCAGTCAAACACTGGAACAGGTTGTTGTCCAGCCAGGTTCTGCAGCCTACATCCCTGGAGATACTTTAAATGAACTGGAGATGAGCTGCAAGCAGCCTGATCTTGGTTGGCCCTGTTTATAATTAGGGGATTGGACCAGATGGCATCCAGAGATCTTTGCCAATCTAAATTACTACATGACTCTGCTCACTACGCTCACAGAAACAATCAAATTGGAATTTTTTCCTAGTTGTACTTTTCATTAAATTTCATATCTCCCCATAAAAGGACTATAGCATTCATTTTAATCCTAGTATGTTCCTTTTTCCTCTAAGTTGAATTAGTATTTGAAAGGTTTACTGTCTCTGACATTTTGTTTTACCAATCTTTACAAGATTTGTCACATTTCCACCATCACAAAAAATGTTTTCTGTAGTTTTAATCTAAAACTTAAGAATTACTTGAATACATTTTATTTTTTCATTTTCTTCTATCTCATCATAAATCTTCTTTGCTGTTTGCTATTTACTACTTCCCAGATGATAATGGTACCTTTCTTATCTTTTCACTACTTATACTCTCATCTTTTCCGATCTGGGTTCTATCAGGATATGTCTTAAGTTATTTTTTCTGGGATTTCTATAATACTGTTTTTCTCCAGCACAAAATTCCAGAAGTTATTGAATGGACCAGAAAGATATAAATAGGTGTGACTGTAAAAAAATTATAAAAGTTAAAATACGTACTTTAAGGACAGCTTTCTCAAAATGGATATTTATAATATGGAATAGGGTTTGGGGGTTGGGTTTTTTTAGGTTTTCTTAGGAAACTTAGATTGTTACCACTTTCTCCTCTAATATCTTAGTCCTTAGTCCTACTGCTCAGTTTTCTGGAAAACCCAAGCCTGGTGCCCTTCCTGTGCTAGTACTTCTGCTGTCATAATACAAATAATTAAACATTGAGGTTATGCTACCTATACCTTCAAAGAACAGGTTACATGATATACTAGGGAACTTGTAGTAGGGCACAGATCTACTCTGGAAAGGGAATGGCTTGATAGTTCTTTTTCAATCCTAAAATTAGGACTCTGAAACTCAATTTTTGTATTTTTAAAAGCATGCATATTGAAATCATTGCATGTTTAAAAGTGTCTGGAGTGATAGTTGTTCTAGTATTTGAATAGTTGTCATTTGTTACAGTACTGAGAAAAAAATAATAGTATAAAATCATTTTGGTTAAAATGAGAGAATTGTGTAAGAAGGTGTGTAGCAAGGCACATGTGCACCTTCAGGTAAAGAATCAAGCATGTGACCCTTTACATGCTTTTTTTTTTTAAAACCTTAGTAAGAAATAGAAGGACAAAATTCCTGCTTAAACAGAGAAACATTATTACTTTAAAAGTGTGACTACCTTAAAACTTTGAATCTGAGATATAGAGCACCACTTAATAAGCATTAAGTTAAAGCTACTATTAGAGATATTTCTGTGATCTTTTTTTAGTCATTTAATTGCCTGACTTCTCTCTCAGATTTGTTGCCTCATTCTGAACTGTTTTCTTATGCATGCACTGAAAATACAAAAAAAGCTGTGATATTACTATTTTATCGCTGTGAGTTAAGTTGTGAAGGTAGCAGAGTAAAAAAAATGCATGTGGAATATTATCTTGTAATTTTCATACTTTTGTAATAGTAACTTTTCATTGTTGTGTACGACAACATGAATAATGGAAATTGAACTCTGACTTGGTATTTCTAAAGAGAAGACGTGAATAATTCGGAAACAAAAATGGTTATGTAATTTTCCTGCCTAACAGCACTTTTCAGCATTATGGTGGTATTTTAACATTATAACAAAGCATCAAAAAGTCAAACTAATGTAAACCTTTCTACTGTCTATAGGATTCACTAGCTGAAGTTGAGGAGAAGTATAAGAAAGCTATGGTTTCCAATGCTCAACTAGACAATGAGAAAAACAACTTGGTTTACCAAGTGGATACTCTAAAGGACGTCATTGAGGAGAAAGAAGAACAGATAGCAGAGTACTATAGGGAGAACGAAGAGAAGTCAAAGGTACTGATTTCTAAGAATCTTTTTTTCCTAATTATTAAGATAAACCATAGAAGCCTGGGGTACTTAGTAAGAACAGTTGAAAACTTTTGGATTAGTAGAAAAGTCTGTCTGTCTCAGTGGCCAAAGATGTTTTAAGTATNCCCCCCCAAACAAACCCACCACCACCACCGCCCCAAACCCCAAAACATATCCCACCCCCAATTAAATGTAAATTAATTGCATTAATTAAATGCAATACACTAATGATAAAATACGCATTTGAATTGAATAGGACATGTTCAGTCCCACTTTCTTGGAAAGGGAAGATCTGTGTGGCAGCTCTTTCCAGCAATATTTAGATAAATTCAGTAACCAGGCTTTTCTCGTTAATACTATGCTTAAACCTTTATGCCATCTTTTCTCTCCATTCTAAATTTTATTAAATCTTTTGTATAGTAAGTATCTGGAGAACTTACCTAAAACACTGTTTCTGTGATTTTTAGCCACTTGGTAGGCAGAATTTTTCAAATTGTTGCAGTAATTTCTTAGGTAATTTTAAGTGATATTGCTAACTTTTTAAACTTTGTATTGAAAATGAGTGTCAAACCCAAAATAAATAAAAATAAATCATTAATTGATTTAATATAGGAATTGGAAAGACAGAAACACACGTGCAGTGTTCTACAGCATAAGCTGGATGAACTTAAAGAGGGCCTTCGACAGAGAGATGAATTGATAGAGGTATGTTCATATAAGATAGAGGTATGTGCACGATAGAACTTGTACAAATAAATACGGTGTAAGATTTGAATGGGAACAGCCATCGTACGCAATGAGCTTAAATATTGTCTGACATTTCTAAGAAAGAATTTATCTTGTTTTAATGGGTAGAATTTAAGTTATCAGTCTCTCAATTTATAAAGTTGAAAATGTCTATGCAAGGTATTCAAACGTGTAAAATCCTTAATTACTGTGAGAATCGTGGTTCTCTCATGAATGTTCTTTGTATCTTTCCTTCCTTATGAGGGTAGAACTAATGTTTGTATGGCCATAGTCTTTTTGCAAAATCAGAAGTTCTGATGTATGAATAACACCAAATATTATTCTTCACATTTTCCAAAAATTTCCTTTTCAGTTATTTCAGAGTTTTGTGAGCGTCAACCACTGAAGTTTGCAGTAGTGAATGTTTGTTTGCTTACCAGTCAAGCATAAATATAGGAACACTGGTCAATATGTTATTGGGTCATAATCATATTGATGGGTGTGTGGTGTGTTTTTGTCTTTTCCTCTCTCCCTGCTTTGATATGTTTCCAGAAGAAATGTGCCCTAAAATCTAGTGCTAGTATCAGTCTTAATTTTAAAATGGTCCACAAAGATATATATTGTCAACAATACGTGGGTGTCCATTTCCTACCGATTTTGGTTCTAGTACTGTAAGTTGTAGTTCAATTAGTACATCATTTTCCCACCGCCTTTTGGTTTCAGTAAAAATCGATGATCTTAAGTGTATGAACCAAAGTTTCCACTACCTGATTTTCAAAAGCTATCTAATAGTGTGTTTCATTGATTGATTTCTTTCCTCATTAAGTTCTTGTGCTCTCCAGGCAGTAGTACAGTAACTCCAAAAGACTTCTGAAAAGTCCCAGATCTGTTATTGTTACTGAGAAAATAATATGCTTCATGAACTGGAGTTGATATGACTTAATAGCAGAAGAAAAGGAGTAAGATTAGCCTAAGCAGTAGCATTTTGCAGATAACTGCTGACAAGCAAAAACTAGGCAAATTCTGGTTGTAGCTCTCTCACTTGCTCTGCATTCTCTTTGACTTCAGCAGAAGGAAAAAACACTTTATACTTTCTTCTTTGGTTGTTGTTTGTTTGTTGTTTTTTTTTTTTTTTTTTTAAAGTATGTGAATCAAGAATTCCAGATTTGTCTGGAGTGTTTGCTTTGGTAGAATGTAGCATGTGTGTTGAATATTCACCAAATGTGTGTAGTTCCGTCAAAGATAGTTTGCCCCATATTTTCCATTTATTTGAGTAACTTCTCCAGCTATTAATACCAACGGCTAAACTAGCTGAAGCCATTTAGCTTTTTGTAGAAAGACGTTGTCTTCCATTCCCAGATGTAAAATCAAGTTCGCTCATTAGGAAGGCAAAAAACCTATTTCTAGCCCTAAAAATTCTTATGTCATCTTCATACATAATTATATGAGCAAAGCAAAGAGTTTTAGCTACGTTTGTAGGACAAACAGCAAAATGCAGTGTTAGGTAAAAAATAGGACCACGCTTAATATATATTAATATAGTATCAGAAAGCAGTCACCTGCTGTATTTCACTTCCTGGATATGCTTGATCCAAACTTCTTTCCTTATACTTTCAAGAAGGTTTTCTCTTTTGTAAAATACTAATAAAACCACTTGTTAATGTAAGTGTTCACTTCCAAACAGGACTTGAAGGTATCTGGAAATTACCACAAGGTGATTAATTTTCCTAAAGAAAGGACGCTATCCCCAGTCTGCAATGGGAACTGTTACTAAAGAAAAGTAACTCTAGTTGCACTAAATTCTCCCATCAACATTAAGTGACGGAATAAAATTAATTACCATTCTCTTGCATGAATTCATAAGGGAAATACTATGTTACACTTAGCACCCTTTTTCTTTAACTTCGTACTCATAAATTTCGTTTACCTGTTTGAATGCTTTTTTTTCCCATTCCCTTACTTCTCTTTCCTTTTATTCTTTCCTCATCCTATTTACTGCAGGAGAATCAGCGCATGCAGCAGAATATAGACTCCATAACCAAAGAGGTGTTTGATCTCCAGGAGACAATTAATTGGAAAGATAAAAAAATAGGGGTATGAAACAAATATGGGGGGAAAGGTATTTTTTCATTTTAGAAGTAGATGGCTGCTCCCCACCCCCCAAGGAATGCTGTGTACTCCAAAGAAATGAAGGCCACTCCCAATTTAAATATTTTAAACGTTTTGCAGTCTTTCTCTTTAGAAAATGAGCTCCACTTCATCTTTACTTGCATAATGGTGAATAATACTAATTAAATCTATCAGATAATAAACTGTTATGCATACAATTTTATAACTTTTTACAAAATATTTGTAACCTGTAGTCAGGGCTTGGAAAAGTCATAATTTCCTTGTTCTTAACAAATGTGAAAATTGCCTGGGTTTGTATATTGATCCATAGTGACATAGCAATAATACCGTTTGATATAGATTTGAAATGATTTTTAAAGCTTTTAATCTCCTTAGAGGCAAAGACAATTTTCAAAACTTGAACAGTTTAAGCCTTGTTTGCCATTTGGCTCCTGCCTCTGTCCTCATCTTCACAATTTGTATAAAAATTAGTGGATTTTAAAATGCTCTGCTTTCCACTACCTGGGATAAGAGAGACAAAATACCCCAAATAATGGAAAACCTAGGGAGCTGCAAGAGCTAAGGGACAAAATGTAGAGAAGCCTCAGTGAATATTAGTAGATAGTGCTTGCCTTTGGCATACTTAGCACTAAAAAGTATGATCTTGAGTTGACTTCTGCAGCCACACTTGCACAGTCCTGTATTGCACTTCTGACCCTTCGAGGGCTGGTTAGCTTGGGTGCAACGCTGAACCAAGGGGTTTTTGTGATACCGCAAACAAAATACCAGAGTTACCAACTATCTCAGAATTTAGAGTTGGAATTGAAATAGTGGTTGCATGGGACCTTTTGAGGAGCATCTCTATGACTTCGGCATAGAAAGGGAGGTAGTACAAGAAGAACTGAGTTGATAAGTACTACGCAGCTAACGTAGGTCAGGCAGAGTTTGTCAGCTTTGCTTCTGGGCATTACAGAAGGGGTAAAACTGTCTCAGAGTCAGCCTGATCCTTGGTGGTAACTACATGGCTCTGAACCTGTGGCTGTTCTGGGCCGCAAGTGGATTGCCTAGTGGTGAGAGTGAGTTAGCTAGATACCCTTTAGAAAGGAATTGTCTTCTCTTTAGTAACTCTAGAGACTTTACTCTCTAACTAAATGAATTTTACACCAGATTTTGACTTACAGCAATTTTCAAAGAAATCTGCGTATTTGCTGGAGTTCAAGTCAAGTTGAAAAGTTGTCTCTTAACCGGTGGTGCCCACTTCAAAAAAAGCCCTGTTATCCTGCCTTTATTTTGTCCATGCTTATGTCATGTTTCAGTCCTTCAATCCATCTTGCAATCCTCTTTTCCATCATAAAATAATATTTCAACACTTTTAAGTTTCTTCTGAACATTATTCTGAAAGGGTTTTTTTATCTTTAATTAACCATATTCTTTCCCTACTTACCTTTCACCTTTGTGTACTGGCCTGTCCCAATTTGTGCAATTTTTTTGTGCAAGCACTTTTTTCTCTTTTGAATTCATTGCTAGAGTTAGTACAGAGGATATCATCTATCTAATGTTCAAAAAAAATAGCTACCAGACAGACTGACAAGAAAGATATTTTTTCCTTTAGCTAAAATTTTCCTGCCAGTTTTTGTGTTCTTGTAAACACCATAACTGGATTTTTTTCTAGCTTTTATTTTTATACCATCTTGGAATTGAAATTTCTTAGTTCATAAAATGTAAAAATGCTGCTGTCTTTTCTTTCTCACTTCTGTTATCTAAAAACGCTTACATATTTTTCTTAGCTCACAGTTCTTGAGTCTTTCTCCCCAATACTGACTCATTTTGCTAATTTTTACTCTATTCCAGCTTCAGCAGTCTGAGAAGCTTCACAAGGTAGTTTATAACTAGAATTGTAACCTAGTTTTACAATGTATGCAAGACTGATGCTGCCTCAGAGGAAGAAAGGGAGGCAAGCAGAACAGAGATAACCTGAGTCTGTTTTACACCTGCTGCCTTATACTGTCCTGTTTCTGCAAAGTGATTGAAATTTGCAGTTAAATTAGATCAATTTGAGGACACTGAACTATAACTTCCAAGGTTATGTTCCTGAAATATACAGGTGTTTACTGTTTGGTGGCTCCAAATTGTAGGTGCATTGCCAATTTGAAATTAGCAATGGCATGTCTGAGTTTAGTATAGATTTTGTGAAGGGTTTTGGTTTATTTAGAAAATAGGACCACAGACGAGTCTGCTTTCTGCCGAGTGATCAGATTGTAATCATACTGATATGTTCAAACATGCCTGCAGAGCTTAGTTGTCCTGATTTTTATTCCCTGGCCCACGATAGAAGAATTGCAGGAGTAGATTTAGGACAAAATCCATGTCATGTATGATAACCCCATAGCATACAAACACTAGCAGTTCTACTAAAGTTTTTCAACATTGAATAATGATTCCTAAGAGATATACAGTTTCTAGATAACTATTAAAATTCAGTATACTGCAATTACATGGAGTAATTACAATACATAGGTAGAGATACATGGTTATATCAGTTTCACTTCCTTCCCCATCAACATTTTCTGATTTCCAACACTTGCGCATAGCAGGTGAGGATAGACAGGATGTTTTGGGAGGGTCAGCAGCATCAGAGGGCACTGCCATGCACACGGAGGATCTGTGTCCACAGTGTGATTTGGGGCCTTTGTGTCCGTTCTCTCACGTGAGTGAGCTCACTTCCCCCCTCCGTCTCTGCTGCCGATCTTCAGAAATGGAAAAGGTGCATGTTATCTTTAAGTGGAATACAAAATGATGTCATGATTAAGAATTCTTAAACTATGATGTGACAGCTAATGCTTTCACCCATGTTGAATTACCTGTATTTTAAATGTTACATTTACATACTAATAAATCAAGTGCAACAGCAGTTAAACTTTTCTGTTGAAATTAAGCGCAATGCATTAAAACATTGCTCTGATATACAGTTTCTAGATAACTATTAAAATTCAGCATACTGCAATTACGTGGAGCAATTACAATACAGAGGTATACACACCTTCATTTCTTTCTTCGTATCAGTCCATTCCTAAACATTCATGCATGGGGCAGGGTTTAGTTGGATAATTTTCTTGGCAAGATGTGTGTACACTGTAGCAGTTGCTGTATGGTCAGGATTATTTGTAATGCATGCAGTATTGAATTTGAATGGAATACTGGGATGCTGCCCAGTCAAGTGACAGTGTCTGGTTAACTGCCAGGTAACACAGCTCCAGCATAGGTAGGCAAACCCCATCTACATCCATATTGCACTTTTAGCTGCAATTTTTTCTTGTGCTAAAATAGCACTGCTACTGTTTCCTGCTTTTTTTTTCCCCCCTCTAAAACGGATTGCTTTGGTTTTAGTAAAGAGTGGTTGTAATATGTAAGCGAGTAGCAAATAAACCAGTATATGTAAGTGGATGACAGGTTTATATATCCAAGGTCTTTAATGAAGTAAGGTAGAAAAATTAGTTCAATGAACGGAATGTTTTAGGATATTTGCCAGTTGAGTTCCAGCAAATTTTACTTCTGGCCACAGAGTGCCTGTATTAAGAAGAATCATGTACTTTTTTGATCTTCAGTTTAGTTATCAAAATCTACCAAAACCAGAGTCCACTAAATAAAAATCCATTGTAGAATCTACTAAGGCTTGCCTGGGAAAAAATTATGTCATGACAAACACGTAGCGATGAGGTTAGATATGTGACTTGCAAAAGGTAGTCATGAGATGTATGCTTATACATATATTAAATACCCCTTTTAATTACTTTTGAGCTCTTTGTATTTACTTGTAGAAAATCTCTCTGCTATCTGTCATATGCTTTTTCTCTGTACTATTCTTTTTCTTGCTATCTGCCTGAACCCAGGCCCTAGAAAGACAGAAAGATTACTTTGACTGCATTAAGAATGAGCGAGATGAGCTCAGAGAGGAGTTGGCTGACCTGAAGGAAACAATGAAGAGAGGAGAGGTATGTTGGTAGTAGTTACTTTACAGTAACAGAAATCCAGGAAAGGGGCATGAAATCAAGGTCAATGAAAAAAAAAGAAGAATGGTTACTATTCTTGTGCAGTCTCAAAACCTGACCTTAGGGTAGGATAAATGGTGTATTTCATTGTAACTGTTTCAACCAAATTGAAAAGCTTATTAAAAACTTTTCTGTCCAATTATATTTTATCACTGCTCTTGTATGAGTAGGTTTTTTTTCTTTTGTATTTTTAGAAACATGGATTAGTTATAATTCCCGATGGCACACCAAATGGTGATGTAAACCATGAATCGGTGGTTGGTGCAATAACAGTTGTATCGCAGGAAGCTGCTCAAGTCTTGGAATCTGCAGGAGAAGGACCACTAGGTAAAAAATATCCTGATGTACTTTATAGAGTGTTTGAAGTCTTTGTTTCCCTCCTGTTCACAGTGGGTTGTGATTTATAGCCACATAAAGATACCTGTGATGCTTCTAGAATAAATCCTTACACAACTTTAAAGACTCTGATTTTAATTTTTTTTATGCTGAGTAAAAAGATAGAGGTATCTTTTGAGTAAAAAGTAACAGTATGTGCTTGGATGTCTGTAACTGATTAGATCTCTTGGTCCAGTTTCTGTTTTATTACTGTCAGAAAATATCTTGCCTAAAAGCATAGTCTTTTGGATTATTGTTTTCCATTGTGTTTTATGAAAAAAAAATTTAAAAGTATGTATAATCAATGAAAGAACTTCTGTTATAGAAAGCAATGCATTGTATATTCTTTCCCCTTCCTTGAAATACTTCTGCATTTATTAGTGTAAAGCAAGTGCAGTCTTTCATCACATTCATTAGAAAGAAAAAACAGTTTTAAAGACATTCAAAAAATGACACAGGTAACAGAAGGATACAGGTTTTTCTTGCTTTTATCCTTAAGTTGAACAAGTTATTGCATGCATAGTCAATCCACTGTAAAACTCTGTTAGCTAACATGCAAAGAAACTTCTCTATACACTTGCATCTTATAATAGTAGTTACATATTTTTGTTTGGACAGATATTAGACTTGATACATGTTTCTGCTGTGGCTCCAGCATAGTGAAATACTGATGTCTTTATGATTTGTTACTGTCAAAGTTATGATTTCCAAGGGAGCTGCTCTAATCTTAGCGCGTGTTGCTTGACAGACTGTTTTGTAGCCATTACTGATCTTCTGGCTCATTGGAGATAATGCAACATTCCTGTGGGTCCTTTCCCAAGGACTTGTTTTGTGGTTTGAGAACACTTCCTACAGATTTTCTAAACATATGGGGAAGCTTAGTGCCTTCCCTGAATCTTTGAGAATAAGACAGGGCAAAGAGTATACAATCAGGAGAAAACTTTGTTGGCAATTGCTGTTCTAGATATTGGGACAAAACTGTTTTATTATTAAAAATCCTCAGTTGTTAATTTACTTTGAAGAATTACTAAACTTGGAGATCTTGCTGTAAGAATTGTTATAGTATTAAACAGTGTGAATGAAATATTTTTCCCTTTTTTTTTTTTTGCTATTAACTGAAGGCTGGTATGTTGTTATTAGTGAGATACCAAAGTTTTATGCTCCCCATGCTATTAGCTTTAAGTTTGAAGAGCATTTTATTTGAAAATGACCAAAAAGCTATGAAAAACGTGTTCTTAGATACAGATTTGTTTTTTAATTGGGTTCTTTGGTTTTAGATGTCCGGCTACGAAAACTGGCTGGAGAAAAGGAGGAATTACTGTCCCAGGTAAAATAAAGTATTCTTTTCAGAAATAGACATTTGTGTATCCTTTGCAGACTATTAATATATTAGTAATAAACAAATATTAAGCACCAAAGGTGCTTAATCAAATACTTAAGCACTAAAGCAAAATAAAATACTCAACTTCTTACCTGGCTGGCTACCAGGAATTATTAGCTCCTCTCGCTAGAGTCCTTCTCTGTGTGACTTTGTTGGTAAAGAACCCTCATGTCACTAACTGGTTAGCTGAAAACTCACTTGCTGCTGACTCTACTATTAGTGCACGTACTTAAAGTTGTTCTTTCTTTTATTTTGTCCTACGTGGAAATACTGAAGTCAGTAAAATGACATTCTCATAAGCTCAAGTGGCACGGTCTTCCAAATTGCTAGGTGGTACCATTTATTTGATCATTTCAGTTACTCAAATAGAAAATCAGTATTATCAAAGTAGTTGTATTTTAATACAGTTCAGTATTGAGAAGGGAGGACTCAAGAAACCATATAGTGGTTGAATAAATGTTAAGAATACCATAGTTTCTGTACTTCTAGTTGAACACATTGCAACTTTAAAGTGGTGTTGTCAACACTTGTTTTTGCTGGGAATATACCTTAATGTTAGTATAGATACTTGGTTTAGAATGCCAATAAATTCTAGTATTGAATCAAGGCTATTAAATTTAAGTATATAAATATAAGTATATGAAGATGTATGTGTATTTATCACCATATAATTGTAAAAATCACTGTTAAAATATTTGATTTATATCATGAATGGGAGTTTTGTAGGTATAACTCCTATGCTAGTAATCTGTCAGGCAATATTTTGATAAGAGAGTCAAAAAAAGTAGCTCCCACTTCTTTCATAAACTCCAGGCAGAGAAGACATAGCTGAGGATTCTATGTTCCCTGGCTACTGGAAAAATCCCAAGACAGCTGCTGTAGCCTAAAACGGAACCGTTTAGGACTAATGTGCACTACAGACTTGCCTAAGTCCATTGCTTCCAGGTGGAGTAAAAGAGAGGACCACAAAAAAACTGTGCATTATTCTTTCTGGATTATTCTTTCTGTAGATTCACTAGGATATTGTTCATTATCTTCATACGTGTTTAGAGTTTAAAAGGTATACTGTAGAAGAAATGCATAAACAAAGTTTAATGCCGCCGCCGCCGCCTCCTCTGGAGAGGCAGCTCTTTTAGAGTTACTGGGTGCCCCTGCATTGTGCAGCAGAGGTCCCTGCAGCACTGACCAGACTGGTGGGGTTTGGATTGTGCCACCAACACGCAGAGAGCACTCGCCCAGCAACGGGGGTGGGGAACTGGAGCCACAGCCTTCAGGGACTGGCTTCCCTGCCTCCCCTGCACAGCTCTGCTACTCCCGCTTACAGAACCATCTCAGACAGTGACATCTCAGGACCACTTTGCCTTTTTCCCATGGAACGTGTAGACACGCAACTACTGAACTTCTGGGAGTTGCTTTTTTTCCACAAAAGAACACTTCTTTTTCAGGTTAGAAAACTGAAGATGCAGTTGGAAGAAGAACGACAGAAATATTCTAAAAGCGACGGCATGAATCCAGATATCATAGGCTTAGAGAATGGTTCTGACTTGCAGCTAATTGAAATGCAAAGTAGGTATATGGTTACTGTTCAAAGTTTTTTCTTACTGGGGAGAGGAAACAGACTCTTCCAACTCCTTTTCCTATATTGTTGTGCAGTAGTAGCATTGTGAATGAATATATTGTTGGGCAGCTAGTTTTTTGTTGGTATATCTCCTTGCAGGAGATTTCTCGCTGCAGAATAGCTTAAAAATCTGCCTGTCTGTGCTGAATAACAACATTCTGGGAAGTTATGTTTCAGGTGATGGCCTTGCCCTAGAATGGGCAATAATGAATATTGAATAATTGAAAATAATTGAAAAACTTGAATAATTTCAATTTTTAAAGTATAGAATTTCAGCTGAGATATTTTGTTAATATAGTCTACGTGATTTTTTTTATTGAATCTTTGATACAGAAACTTCATCTAAAAGACTATTATTCTCTGAAGCAAAACTCAAAAAAAATATTAAAGTTTAACACAGTATTCAGTGTTCCTTCATAGAAGCACTAAGCTACTTTCCATTTCAAGCAAGCTATTTCTTCAGCTGAAAACGTTGTTTGACAGGTTGTCATTTAATGTGCTTCTGGCGACGAACATGCACAGAGCACCGGCAATGTCAGGGCTAAAATACAACACCAAAACAATTTGCAAAGCTCCTTGGAGTTTTTCAGGCAGGTTCAAGCCTTGTGCTCTTTATCATTCAAATGTTATTACAGATGTCTACACGAAATGCTGCTGATATTATGTCTGTTGGCCTTGCACCCAATTTGCAGTGTTGATTATTGTGTTGATTCTCTTTTTTGAGATGACTTTGCTGATCTAAACATGTGTGTTTTAAAAGGTGTGTATCTAATTTATACATCTGAGATTTAATGCACACTCTTACAGAGACAGTAGTTGTGTTCTCTAAGTAACAGGAAAAATATTTCCTTTTCATACTCTCAAAAAAGATTTCTAAAAGAACATTTACCACTTTATAATCCTGTATATGGGCCTCTCAAGAGAATGGTCTTTTAAATAAATTTTAATTAAAAGGGAAATTGCCAATTTAGAATTGCTTTGAGTAATATATTCGTGTCAATTTTTGTCTAGGAGATGCCAACAGACAAATTAGTGAATACAAATTTAAGCTTTCAAAAGCTGAACAAGATATAACTACCTTGGAACAAAATGTAAGTGTCTTTCTTCGTATTTATTGTTATCGTTACAACTTGCTCTGCACACTTTACAATACTTCTTTCAACAAACTATAAAAACATACTTCATAATGTGATTTACTGTTTGTTCTTTAGTTTGCACAGAATGGCACTACATTTGTGGTTTTTTCATGTTTCCTGCAATTCAATACCTGTGCATAGTCTAACCGTAAGAGAAAACAATGTGGAGTTAATTTACTAAGATGTGAGTGTACAGCAGAATATAAAGAGGAACTGAAGCTACTAGTTGAAAGAAAATCAGTTTATGTAGCTTAATTACTTTTAAGGAAGTTGTATAGACTGTGGAAGGTAAATAATTTACTCTGAAATTCAAGTGTTTGTTTTTATAGATAAACATATAGATCTGTCTCACACTGGTTTACTCGTGCTTCGTAAGTCAATAACGTGGTATTATAGTTCAGCATCTCTGTAGATCACCTAAAAATCACATAAAGGGTTATCATTTGAATCAGAGATGCATAGTTGGTCTCTCTTGTACAGCAACAAGCTAATAGCCTGCCCTATGCATTTAGGGGTAGCAGTGAGCTATAAGTAATACAACAATCCAGCAAGTGGGCTGTAACACCTGCAGATTGCAACCGGGATTTGTCTTGAGTCCCCTCTTTAATGCTGAACTATGTGCTTGAGCTCAAGACCTCTTGCATCACATCCTGGTAACAGTTACAGTCTCCTTCTACTTTGCACCTTTTCATACGGTCTCTGCTTTTCAACTTTTGGTTTTAATCCCATGTGTTCCCCAATTCTTGATTTCTTTTTTTTTCCCAACTCTTCTCTCTCTGCTGAGTTCTTTAACCTGTATCTTCTCACCTGTGTCCTATGCTATGTTCCATTCTCTACTGTTTCCCGTGACCCTTGCCGGGGAGGGACAGGCAGTGAAGGGTATTCCAAGCTTCCGCCCACAATTTATTTTACCTTTTTATTAGTTCTTTTAAACACTCTGTTTGCAATTATGACTGCTGCTAACACAGCCATACCTCCTCTTTCCAGAGGGAGACACTACGGATAATTCACAGGATGCCTTGTGTTACGGTGGTTTTTCAGAAAAGGGCGAACAGCTGGTGGCAGGTGAGCTCAGGGTGGAACACCTGAGTAATCGTTCCTTTTTTTCTTGTTTGGGTCTGCAGGTTGGACGACTTGAGGGGCAGGTTGCAAGGTATAAAAATGCAGCAGAAAATGCAGAAAAAGTAGAAGATGAACTCAAAGCTGAAAAGAGGAAGCTTCAGCGAGAGGTAATTGACTTGATTTCCTTTTCAGCTGTATGCTTTTTTTCAGTCTTGAACTGCTCTTTCTTTTGTCTTCAAGCTCTGCTTTTTTGTAATTTTTGGTTACAGCTTTTAAGTGTTTTTTGAGGAGGCCTCCGGGTCTATCCGTGTTGTATTCAGAAGATAACTGTAGCACATAAAAGTAATACTAATTACAATTCAGTGCAGTACTTCCTTGAAAGGAAGGATCTCAAGTTGTATTTTCTTCTAAATGTGATAACTTGTAATATCCTAAACTAATCTTTCCATAAAAATTACTGGGGAGTCAAATGCTTCCTATTTCAAGTGCCAGCCTGGGAAGTTTCCAGCACGCACCTCACAAGGAGCTGGGAAGAAGCTGTATTTAACTAAGCTGTTGATCATGCTTGCTTAAGAGCTGCTGCATGACTAGCGTGATGCCTGCTATCCAAGGCAATATATATCCATCAGCAAGCGACAATGGTGGAGAGGACTTTACCTTTAAATAAAATGTAATAGGAAGTTGCAGGCAGATAGTTCCTTTGGAATGAGTATGTTTCAATTGCTTCCCAGTTGTTTTTTTTTTAACAGTTGAATTCTGGTTCCTACGACTGCAATAATTAAAGTGTTGTGTCTTAACTTATGCATCACCCTTATCAAAGCATTATAATACTTGCATTCCTTATTTAATTTCCTCTGTCAAAGCTTAAGAAAAGGTGATCGTAAATTTTTCTTTCGTTTTATAGTTAAGAACAGCACTGGATAAGATAGAAGAGATGGAGATGACCAATAGCCACTTACTGAAAAGGCTGGAGAAGATGAAGGCAAATAGGACTGCGCTTTTATCTCAACAGTGAAGTGGAAACTGAAAATATGATGCACTGCTCCTTGAATAACTAGCCCCTAGCTTGTTTTTAAATACAGACTTTCATTGGCACAAACTGTTTGAACACTGAGCTGTTCATCAGTGTTTTAGTTTCATAATTAAATGGCATACTTTTTGTAACTTATGAGAGAATGAAATTTAGTTTGAATTCCCATGTGAATGACAGCAATTTTTCTGTAGCATTTGATTCTAGAGTCAGAGCTGGAGCACAATGCTGTATGTTCGACTTAGCGATAGAAAATGTTTTTACAACTGTGGAATCAAGTTTACTCACGATCTCTTTTGGCTGCTTTAATGATGCTTGATGCTCAGAGACAACTGCATGAATTCAAGAAGACACTGTATTACTGTATTATAAACTAACATATATTTGCTCAAGACATCACACAGCACAAGTGCCTTTTATCTGGTGCAATTTAGACTTCATTGTTGAAATAACCTTTGAAATCAGATAACGTTTTATTTTAAGATACATTTGGGGTATTCGCTAAACTTTATACATTTTGAAAATACATTTTTGTAAAATATTTAAATTTTGTAAGAAAAAAGTAAGGACTGTATATAAAAATCTGCTTTTTTTTGCATGGGCACATCCAAGTTCTAGGTAATTTTGTGAAATACTAGACCGTGATACTCTTAGTATTAAGAGTGCAGATTTAAAAACTTCTGTTGTACACCATCAAATTATATGTCATCTGCTGCTTAAGTGTGGATTGAAATTTTAGGGTGGGAGGAAGGGGGGGGGAAACGTGGCTAAGGAGTTTATTAAATGGACACTTTACTGACTAAACCCAGATGTTTTGTGTGTTCTTTTGAATACCGAGATACCAACAGGACAGAGCAAAATCTTTGCAGAATAGTAAGTTTTGATCTCCATACTCTTGAAAAGTATCATTTTGGCTTTGAAATAGTGAGTTTGAATGGGCTTTTTTGATTTCTTACCCCGGTGTGCTACTCTTGGACAGTACTGCCACGGAGGAGAGGGGGCAGTGCAAGGAAGAAGGTGCTTTCTGGAACGGTGGGGTTTTTGTCTGTAGCCTACTCCCTATGGACAGTGAATGCTATTAAGAGCTTCCCCTCTTTTCAAGCTGGCATGTCACAAGTGGGTAGTAAGCAGCACCTGTGGTGGCAATTCTGAAGTATTTGAAGTGGCATTGCCCCTGTTGGACTTCGCTTGAGGCCAGCAGGAGCCCAACATTTGATATGAGTGGAATCATTGTTTTTGGACTCATGTCAGATGCTTTTCTGTTGCAAATTGCTGCCCTTCAGGAGGATTTCTCAAAGCAAGGCAGGTTTCAGGACCTTTGCAATCCAGAGGGTTAGTACTTCTGCTTGTACCAGAGCTGCTTTCCAAAGAACAGCCATCTTGACAGTCCAAAGCTGAAGCTTTCTGTCTCTCTTAGTTTGGATGCTTCTTGGACTTTAAAGAGAAAAGGCCTTCCCTGTTGAGAAACCTCCTTGTAAGTAGCAGATCTCCGTAGGCCTACTCATTAAGTAAGAGACAGTTGTAGTTTGGTGATCATGTACATCATTCTCTGTGCTGTTAACTCTTTGCATTCCATTGTGTACTTGTTCAGAAGAAACTATCAGGGTCTTGATTAGTTGTTCTTAATGGTGGGTATTCCAAAGATGAAGGGATTTTGAAGATGAAGGGGTTTTGAGAGCATTCGCATGTACAAAACTTTGCTAAAACCTTATTTGGCATATGGTGGGGAGCACATCTCCTTCTAGTTCACTTCCTCTAAACCTCCACTCTGTTGAAGCTGGACATCTTATGGCACAGTATGAAACTGTGATAGTCGGATACAAACTCAGAGTTACCAGCCTACTGCAAAGCTTTCTGGAGCACAGGTAAAGCATCAGTACATCCTTTCTAAAGATTAAGATTTTTAGTAGTTTTTAAAAATTATTTATTACAAAGTTCTGTTAGCATAACCATTTTAATTGTAGAGCTTCTCCAATTCTTGCTACCAGAAAATCAAAACAAATGCAACAAAATCCTCAGAATACGAGATTCCCAACATCTAGACTAACTGAATAATACTGGATCCAATATGACTCTTAAGGCAATTGAAAGAGCTAAGAGGGAGCAGCCCTAGGAAGAATAAACTGCAAAGCTTTCACCTCTTTCCAAAACAGCTCTTACCAGAAGTAAGAGTCATGTTTCACTGGATTCTTGTGAACTTCTTTAATGTAAGTGTGACAGATCCAACTAAAAATGAAAAGCAAAAGCAGTAAATAAAACCAACATGATTATCAAGCCTGTCCCATTATCAAGTTTTCCTTAAAACTATTTCAGAATCATGCAACTCAGCAGAATTTTTGTAATGACCATATAATATCTGACATTTGTTTGAAGATTAGCGAGTGACTTTATTTTTCAAGCTGTGATTATATGGTGCTGTTAGTTATAGTGCAAGTTAATGTTGCAAACTACTTAGAATGTGTAAGAGGTCTTGTCTGATGACAGGGTACACTAAAGTTTTTAAGCAGTCCTCCAGTATGGCTCACGCTGCTTAGTAGCTGCCTGTTCAAAGTTTGGCCCTTGACATTTAACAAACCTTTTTTAAAAGCTCACGAAGCAGCACGGTGGGCTCATTGGCCGCTTTTTAACTCCTCTTCCCCCTCCCCCTCCAGCAGTCTAAACAATCATATTTAGTTGGTGGAAAAACAAAATCTTGAGAAGCAAAATGCTTGTTTACTTTCATGCGCTTGATTACTAATTACCTCCTGAAGAGTCAATACAATGGTCAAGTCAGTAATTCTTCTTCCAGGGGTGCAGGCAACAGTCATTTCCTTTCTGGTGTCATAGTTCTCCATTTCTTACATGAGTGTCTTCCCATGGTCTCTTTTTGCAGTACCGAAACAAAAGTATGTTCTATTCTCCTATCACTTAGGTAAAATGGGGTGGGATTCAGCAGATGGGATGCTCGATTCACACTTCTGCCTCTCCTAACAGCTCCCTGGAGGAGCTATAAAAGATTCCAGTGCTTTTATCTCTACTAGGGTAATGTTTACAAAATGCAGTGATGGAGTTTATCTTTTTGTCCCCTGCTAGTGAATGACTTCGAAATAGTGAGAGACCAGCGTGATCTAAACTAAAGTCCAAAGAGATCAGTGAGTCTTCAATGCTGTGAAATAAATAGGTAGCATTGCATAACCTCAGGAAAGGTGAGACTTGCCTAGGAGATGCTGTCTCAGGAGACGTCAGACAAGTGTCCACTTTCACTCATTCTCCCCCAGGTGTCACTGTGTCCCCATGAACATCAGCCATTTCAACCAGACCACTTATCATCTTCCATTTCTGCATCCTGTGACCTGACTGCACCCTCTGGAGGTCCTGCATTAAGCTCTCTTGTCCCTTCAGTTGGGGCTTGTACTTAGAGTTTGTTCATGGGCTGGAGAAAAGCATCCAATTTCTGCTCTCAGGAATCAGTATGAACTGGAATTTAGACACTTACAAACAAAAAATCGTCTAGAGAAGTATCCCAAACTTCCTGACGTTGTTGAGATGACCTGGAAGGTACCATGAAAAGCAGTAACAAGGGAAAAAAAAAAAGACGACAAGAGGTTATTTTGTCTTGATATGAGTATAGGCATGAAAAAAAAAATCTAAGTAATAATGACTGACACTTGGATAGCAATAGAGAAAGCTTGCTTTTTCTTTTTCTTTCTTTTTTT
>VUYV01001184.1:0-27661 GCA_008711295.1 Anarhynchus alexandrinus | reverse complement strand
CTCCTTCCCTTCCCCTGTGCCACCTCTCTCTCCCCACCCCTGCAATACTGCTAAGCACCCAGGAGACCCCCTCCAGAAGTACCTCTGAGCTGCCACCCCTGTCCCTCTCGTTCTTCCTCCCTCAGGAGACAACACGCATCATGGCAATGTTACAGCCACACACAAGTTGACCCCCAGTGTGTCGCTGCCTACCCGCTGAATTCAACCTTTACTTTCGTCTCCAGTGAGGGAACCGATGAGCTCTCTCGTCTGGCCCAGCCACTGATTTTCATAAAACTTACATGCATTTAACACCTTTTGAAAGAATTTCACCTCTCTGTCAGATCTGGCTGGAAAGATTAATGGTCAGAAGTTGATGGGGGGAGGGAAGAGGGGAAGGGGGCTGATTTGATAGACAGACAAATAGACAATGTGATTGCATCAGTCTCATTTCCTTAGGAAACTAGGCTAAAAATAAAAGGCTTTATTTGCCCCTGGGAATTAAGCAGAATGTCTCACATCTTTACAAAACATTTGTTTCTATGTATACTTATAAATAGTCGGGATGGGAGAGGAAGTTTGCACTGGATTTTGAGCAGAGAATTAAAAGGAAGAGCAGGAGGTGCATGAATTTCAAAACCTGGGATCCTTTTAGACACACGACTGCACAGCAACGAATGCAGCGTCTTGTACACCAACGCCACGTTACCCAGGTGTATAAATTGTTGGCCTGCAAACCAACTGCCCGTTGGGCAATTTTTCACACCGCCAGAGAATGAATGCACTTTTTCTGCACCGATGATGGATGATGTGCTTTAGATCAAATCCTTCGTGCACTCTGAAGTCAGCAGACTCTCACAGGTATAAGCGAGCAACACAGAAATTGCTATATTTGACCAGATTTATGGTCTAGAGATTCCTGTCTGACAGGGACCAAGACTAGCTACTTCAGAGGAAATACTCCCCAAAAAGGTCTCATCCATCATTAACAGATTGTGTAAGCTGAAGAAGATCTTACACGCCTTCTAAATTTCTCCTTTCCTGTATTAACTCTAGATATTTTTGTTATCTTTGAAAATGTCGGATGCCTCCTTACAACCTTGTCCTCAGCGATAGTCTGTGGCAGTAAGTTCTTTTTATGCATGCTATATATAAAAAGCTTTTTGTTTACAAGATTTGAATTTACTACCTTTCCGTTTCATTGAACTGGCAGCATGGTAGACTTGGGCTTTTATAGTCATACTTAACAGACAGGGAACAAAGTAGTTCCACGTCCTCTAGAAACTTCTGATTGTTGTGAGACATGAGTGCCGACATAACATCAAAGCACAAGGGCACATAACTGGGGCTTCTACCAGGACTTCGCCTCAGCTCAGCTTCAAGATTTGATCTTGCTTTCCCAGGGGATTCAGTGCAACTTTAGGGATGGGATTCATAGAATCATAGAATGGTTTAGGTTGGAATGGACCTTAAAGACCATCTAGTTCCAACCCCCCTGCCATAGGCAGGGACACCTCCCACTAGACCAGGTTGCCCAAGGCCACGTCCAGCCTGGCCTTGAACACCTCCAGGGATGAGGCCTCCACAACTTCTCTGGGCAACCTGTGCCAGTGCCTCACCACCCTCAAAGTGAAAAATTTCTTCCTAATATCTAATCTAAACCTGCCCTCTTCCAATTTAGAACCGTTACCCCTCATCCTATCACTACATGCTCTAGTAAAAAGTCCTTCCCCAGCTCTCCTGTAGGCCCCCTTTAGGTACTGGAAGGCCGCAATAAGGTGTCCCCGGAGCCTTCTCTTCTCCAGGCTNCTTGCTTTCCCAGGGGATTCAGTGCAACTTTAGGGATGGGATTCATAGAATCATAGAATGGTTTAGGTTGGAAGGGACCTTAAAGACCATCTAGTTCCAATCCCCCTGCCATAGGCAGGGACACCTCCCACTAGACCAGGTTGCCCAAGGCCCCATCCAGCCTGGCCTTGAACACCTCCAGGGATGAGGCCTCCACAACTTCTCTGGGCAACCTGTGCCAGTGCCTTACCACCCTCACAGTGAAAAATTTCTTCCTAATATCTAATCTAAACCTGCCCTCTTCCAGTTTAGAACCGTTACCCCTCATCCTATCACTACATGCCCTAGTAAAAAGTCCTTCCCCAGCTCTCCTGTAGGCCCCCTTTAGGTACTGGAAGGCCACAATAAGGTCTCCCTGGAGCCTTCTCTTCTCCAGGCTGAACAGCCCCAACTCTCTCAGCCTCTCCTCATAGGAGAGGTGCTCCAGCCCTCTGATCACCTTTGTGGCCCTTCTCTGGACCTGCTTCAACAGGTCCACGTCTTTCCTATGCTGGGGGCTCCAGAGCTGGACACAGTACTCCAGGGGGGGTCTCACCAGAGCAGAGTATAGGGCAAGAATCACCTCCCTTGACCTGCTGACCCCACTTCTTCTGATGCAGCCCAGGATATGGCTGGCTTTCTGGGCTGAGATCATGCATTCTTGGCTCATGTTGAACTTCTTATCAATCAGCACCCCCAGGTCCTTCTCCTCAAGGCTGCTCTCGATCCATTCTCCGCTGAGCCTGTATTTGTGCTTGGGATTTTCCCGACCCAGATATAGGACCTTGCACTTGGCCTTGTTGAACTTCATGAGGTTGGCGTGGGCCCAGCTCTTCAGCCTGTCTAGGTCCCTCTGGATGGCATCCCTCCCCTCCAGCATGTCTACCTGACCACACAGCTTAGTATCATCGGCAAACTTGCTGAGGGTGCAAGACTGATCTGTCCTAACTTTGAGGTCAAAAATGAAATATCTGAGCTGATCATTCTACAGTCCCTCTGCAGTCAGCCAAGAGAATTTGGTACTTCCAGGAGACTGTTCAGGTGTCCTATCTTAAGTAAAATGGTAACAGCCATTTCTTCTGTCTACAATTACATGCATCTGAGATTTCTTCTCACACTGGTTTAAAACCCATGTGCCACTCTACTGCTTTCAGCAGTTACTCATTACTACCACCATCTATCCAAGATATAGATTATTTTTTCCATTTCCAAATTTGTCAACCAAATGAAGATGGTCTTCTTGATCATCTCTGCCACTAGTTAGAAGCCAGTGTCTCTGGTACAGGAAGAAATATAGAACTTTATTTACATTTTAGTCACAAAACATGTGCGTGTGCCTGTCTTAGGTACCTTGTTTGTTAAATAGTTTTGAATTTCTTAGGTTACCTCTGAGAATCGTGCATCTTCATTTCAGCCTAACTTGCACCCTGGGAACTACTACTAATTCAAATAGCATCTTAAACTTCAAAATCACTTACATATTCTCAGAAATATTCTCATGATCTTGAAAGCAAGGCACAGAGATCGGAAAAAAATACGAACAAAATGGTAAACAAAGCAGCTGATTATTTTTTTTAAGCTCAAAAGCAAAAACCCTGTCTAATTATACTCAACTGCAATAAAGCCTGAGTCATGACTTGTCAGATGATCCTCTTGGTTGATGGGGTTACAAACCAACAGCTGCACACTGGGAAAGCAAGCAAAATGAAGAGCTTACAAAAGCATAAGTCTTCCTTGTTTCCCTGGTCCTTTCCTTTTCTCTCTCTCTATTACCTTATGTTCAACCAACCCATAGGGCAGAAGCTGTATTTCCTAATATCTTGATAGTATAATGCATGTTTATGTTGCCATACAGATAATTGATGTGTAAAGAATATGAGCGATGCTGTGAAAAGCCAGAAGTGTAGGGTTAATACTTGATGTAAACTTGGCTTACATTCGTTTATTATAAACACTGCCTGAAAAAACATGTCACGGCACTGGAAAAAGGTCTTTGCTTGTAACGCAAGGAAAATATATGGCTGGTGCTGCCTGGCAACGCTGCTGTTGGTTGTATGTCCAAGTAGCCACACACGCAGGCTAGTCAGGGCACTGTACGGCTGCTTCACATCTTGCTCGTTGACTTCTCAGAAACCTCTCCTGAAAACAAGACTCTCCATAGGATGTAACTACTGAGTTATTCATCAAAAGGGAACTGCTATCTTGTCTTATGTTGATATGTATGATTGCTGATTTCATTTTTTTGGTGTGTGTTTCTTAGTCCACCCACTTACTGTGAGTGAGGCTGTGCCATAAGTCAGCTATCTCCAATCTAGAGGGCATCCTTGGGCAGTTTACTTCACCGTGGAGCTAACGCGCTGCATTCTCTGACAGCACTGACTGGATGTGGATCATTAATATCTTTATCGTGACCAGAGAAGATAAGCAAAGCTGTGTCTGGATACAGCGATTTTGTGGTTTTCCCTTTTATTTCTTTGCACCAAGGATTACGGCTTGCTTGTTTCAAGACACTGAAAATCATATGCTTCTAATGCAGCTGATTGCAACAAACACATTGTGGGCAAGGTGGGGAGACGCTCAGTAGACAGAGATTGCGGATTTTTTTTAGTAGAGAGATATTGTGTTGCATTTGCCCTGTCTTTGAATCACATTAAATATACACACTGTTAAAAGCCTATTGAAATGTTCGAATGTCAGTGTTTCAAATGAAAATCAATAGCATGCTATTAGGCTCATTATATTGCTGTTATGCATCATTAAAATGTATTTAAAAGCTTTCAGCATAAAACAGAAGATGGAACGAATAACAAGACGCTTTGAGGACGTGCAGCATACTTAGAAGGAAATGAAGAGTCAGGCACAAGAGAAACTTTGCAGGCAGCTGGAAAGCAAAGAGCTCACTGAGTGTTTGAAACATATGGGGACATGAGAAAACAAATGACGCAGAACTCTGAGGATACAAATCAGCGGAGCTGCACCACCGCTGGAGGAAAATGAAATCATCAAATATTTTTAAAGATACTTTTGTAAATGGGTCTTAGCAGTTTGAGGTTCTCTCTTTGCCTGGTCTATATATATCACCGTGCCACAATGCTCAGTAATGCCCCTAAAAATACTACTGACATTTTGCCTTCTTGCACAAAAGGATTGTATCAGGTCCTAAAAGCACATTTAAAAATTAGCTTTTCCAAGCATCTTTCTGGTCAAATGTCACATGGAAAAGTGTCACATGATCAGATACGCGAACTTACTTCTTCCCTATCTGAAATTGATTTCCAATGAAAAACTTTTGGTTTAATACTTAAATATGTGTGCGTGTATGTTTATACATGAATAAGTACATACACATACAATTATATACATATGAGAGAAAGAGAGTATCCATACTAAATTTCTGAATTTTTCTTTCTAAAGGGAAAGAATGGGAAGGAATGACTCTCTCAATGGCTGGGACTTTAAATGGGCAAGAGGGACAAAAGATTTCCAGTCCCTACACACGTTTTTTTATGCTTTTATATCTGATTGCCATTGAGCACATGCTTGCCTTGTTCCTGGAACAGGACTAGAACACAGACCACTGTCCTGCATCTCACCAAGCGCACTCTCACTGAAACCATCAGACCCGGCTTTTGTTCCCTTTCCCTTGCGCTGAATCCTCAATCCCTGTAAACAAAGCAAAGTAACTTCAGCCAGAGGAGAAAAACACTCCCCTCTGCTCCTAACAGCCATAGCCTGGGCTGGAGTTTAAAACCCTACAGGCAGAGGAACAAAGAGAACCTGAATTTCCCACTTCCTGGACAAGAGCTCTCTAATCAGCTCTGAATTATTGAATACTCCTTCAGAAGGTGGATTTCAAATTTGTAGCTTAAGCACAAAGTCCTTCCTCCTGCAATTTTAGCTGCATAGGTAAAGATTCAACTGAAATTGATTTTGGATAAAGCATAAATCAAGCCATCAAGCCAGGGAACGGAAATAGTCCCATTTGAGTCAGATGTGCAACTGCATAGCTCGAATTATAAAAGCTGAGTGCTCAAATTAAAGTTCACGGTGAAGAGTTCCCCAGCAATGCATATACTGAATGTTTTCACACAAAGCAGATGCTCAGCTATTTTAGAATTACAGATGGGTTTAAAAAAAACCCTGTCTGATTAAACGGTAAGAAAAAAGGACAAATGAAATTATCATTTTGCTTCAAATCATTTTTTGAGGAAAAAATGTTTCTGAGGTATCAGGGAAGGGTTTCCTAGTCAGAAGAAGGGTCTATGCAAAGTTATATATGCAAATAGCAATACTGTATGTTGCTTTTACACACCAATATGACCCTGCTGGAGTATCACCATTGATTTTAATTGGGGCCCAAGCGCAATCTCTTCTGGAAGCGTCTAACACTCAAGAAAATAAGAGAGTGGACTAATTAATTTACATGTGTGAGCAGTCACCATTTGAAACTGGCTTAAAATGCAGAGCTATCACTAAAATTCAGAGTAGTTATTCAGCAACAAACATGTTTCTTTCTAAGCCATCCCATGCTCAGCGCTTATGAAGCCATTCATGCTATGATATTTTTTGGTGTTTCTTAAGTGCTCTTCAAGCAGTATCCAAGAATCCCTTGGCATCTTTGAGGTCTGACTAACAAGTGAAGATGCTTTCTCATACAGTTACTCAGGAAGGCTTTTAAGGCATTGTTAGCATGCCAATATTGTTGATTGCTCCAGGAATAACAAAATCTGTTACTGCATTGGTGGTCCCATCTTGTGTTTTGAATTGAAGAGATGAACTAGGAAGAAAAACATGCAATGGCCGCTAGAAAGATACATGTGAAGAGATGCATACAAAACACACCTACTCCTTCCTCTTTCTGGTATGTTGCTATTTAAAATGCACCGTAGATGGGATGGGTCACTTAAATTATTATAGAAAGGAATTTGTGTACAAGAAAGAAGACTCGTGAGAATAAACAGAACAATCTGGAAGTGCTTTAATTTCCCCTTTGACTTTAAGGTGTGATTTAATTCCTTCCCACTGTGTCCTTCCCAGATGAAATGTGGGATAAAAGATACGCTGGTGAGAGTTGTTTCCTAAGTATTCAGCCTCTTTAATAGAAGAAACTCAAATACTTGCTGCAGAGCAAGTCAATTTAATAAATCTTCTTTACCACTTTTTCTTTCTCTTTCCAAATGCTGTCTTTTTCTATTGCTCCTTCATTAGTAGTGTTTTTTCCTAGTGCCCACAATGCAGTTCGTGTTCCTTGGCTGTCATCTAAAATACAATAGCAAACAATGACATAATCAATTTTAATAAGGAAAGAAGGAAAACCAACTCCTACAGTTAAATTACATGGCCTTTCCCTTAGCCCAGGAAATCAAATCAAATCAAACTGAATGTGCTCCTTTGGTCGTGGATCTAATTTTCCAGTAACAATTACAATTTATCAAAGGCTGGTGTTCATTTAAATACTAAAACAATTGCATACTAATGGTCAAATCATTTGTAAAGGTTTATTTGCAAAGGGTTACCTGCCAAGCTAGAATGTCTGTGTCACTTTTAGTTTGGAATCTGTGCATCTGTATTAGCATTTATGAGCCAACAGGACAGAGTTAGACAATGAGACTGACTGTCAGTAATTTCCATACAGCCCCAATCCCTTTATCCTTCTTTAGGAACTCAAAGCATGATTGTTACTGAGGTTCTTACTCAAACCCAAACATAAAGAATGACGGTTATATTTTGTGCTTTTATTGACCATTTAATAGCTATTCTATAAGCCATCTAGAAGAAATGGAATATGCTCAGCCTGCTCCCGGAGGAGCTGTTCTGCAAAGGCAGAAAACTGAACCCTTCCCTTTACACCGCAAGACTGTGCTGCGGTGATGTATCTCCTGCGGAATCTGACCCCCCCAGACCCACTGAAGTAGCTGGGGCCCCAACCTTCCTCCTCGAGTGTAATGTGATCTATTTCAGAAATCAAATCTGGCTGAGAACTCATGTATTTGAGTCTGCACTAGTATCACATATTCTTGCTTCTTCATTACACAAGTTTTGAGCTTCAGAATATCCAACACACATGCCCACAAAACATAGCACCCTGTGCAGATACAGAAACCCTCTTTTGCAGCACATTTACTACACTTCCTGCCCCAAGGAAGTGTCCCATCTTTTTCTTAGATTAAGATTTTTGCTACCCTGAAATGGCAATGTTTTAAAATTATCACGACTTCAAAATTCCCTTTGTCAGCTGATGCTTGTGCCCACCCCACTTCCTATATAGTATTCCATCTGCTAAACTGTTAGCTTTCCTGCTCTGACCAGAAACCTTTTAATTTGCATAGAATAATTTCAGCTGGCTGCATTAGCCACATATGAGTCACACAGGTTTTTTGCTATCTCTGTCATTGGGGAAACTTTCTATTTCTCTGAAGTCCATTTCTGCAATTCTACATCCATTATTCCAGTAAGTACATTATCCAAGATTGGATTACATTTCTGAAATTTATAGGAAAAGAAGAGACAGCTTTCTCTTTCTAAACATATTTATTCTTTTTTGCAACAAATCCTTTGCTCTGCTATCTTCAGCAGAGTTTGTTATGAGGAGCAGGCTGTACAAAAAAGGCCAGCTGGATAGGAGCACCATGGGTCTGTTTGACTGTGGGTTAGTACCCAGCAAACTGTCCCTCAATTTAAGGCACAATTTTAGGTGTGAATACTTCTAATCATAAACTTAATCCCAAAAATGAATAAAAACAACTTTTGCCATCACACCAGAAGCTGAAAATCTGCTGGTCAGTCTGAGGTGAACAGATAAGCACAATGTACAAAAGCATTGAGGGAAAGAGTCTATAGGAAAGAAGCAAAATTAATTCTTTGCATCTCTACACAGGATCTTGGAGATATTCCCAGACAAGAACCTTTACTGATGGGGTACAAGTCAAGATAACTGTCTCACAGTGAAGTGTTAGTAAGAGATGTGAAAAGAAATGCATAAAATGAGTCACTATCATCACCAGGAGTGGATGGGATTCACTCAAGAGGTTTGTATCAGCTGGAGAATGAAGATGCTAAATGATGAACTGCAATGTGCAACCTGCTCATCAAAATGGTCTCCGTATCAAAGAAATAATGGTGGCAAGTCTGATACCAATCTTTAAAAGGCCGTGGAAATAATCCAACAAACTATAAACCACCAAGTCCAATTTCTGTACTAAGCAAATTGCGTGAAACTACAGCAATGACCAGAACTTGTGTGCATAAAGATAAGACTTAGGAGTAACCTCCCTGTGTGTGTGTAAAGGGACGGATGATGCACTCTTCCCGTGTACATGCTGAGTTTCCCAGCAAGACAAAATCGTTCAGGACTGTAAGAACAAAAACTGGCAGGAAGGTGCTGCTGGAGATTTTTGTAATATTGCACGACTGAAACAAATGGCAGTGATATCAAATATGTGCCAAATGCAAAGTAAAATACTGCAATGAGGGTGGGATGCAACGGGAAGAAATCCTTCCCTTTTGTTGTGGTGGGTGCTACCTATCTGTTCCTGCTGAGAAAGTCATTGAGGACAATTCTTTTCTCGTGTCAGGTTCATGGCTCTAAAGAGCAAACATGAAAAAGGAAAAGAGAAATAAACAGGACTCATACAATAAAGGTGTATAAATCTACAGAACACTCACAGCATGAATACTGGATGCAAGTTTGGTCCCCCCTTCTCAAAAAGGATACCGCAGAAGTAGAAAAGACATATGAGAGGGGCAACAAGGGTGGCAGATCAAGGATGCCACAGAAGGGGACATGACCTTAGAGTGGAACAACCAAGGTAATACATAAGAGATGCACAGAATGATGAGCAATGAACAGAGTGGAGAAGGAAGTACTGGTTTGCATAGCACAGTTCTTAAACTGCAGAACTCATTGCCACAGAGTTTTATGCATGCCAAAAATAGAAATGGGTTCACAGAGCACTTAAGAGGAGCTCAAGGAAGAAAGGTTCCTTGGGGCTGGAAATCACAGTGATGAGCATTCAACCTTTGACTCGGAAAGCACCTAAACAGCAGACCACCAGAAGCCAAGTGTACGCACTCCATGCTTTCCCCACTAGACACTTCTGCTAGCAGTCATGGACAAGATGCTGAGCTAGATAACAGCATCCTATGTTTTTGTGTAGTTATGGACATTTATAGCCACAACTACGCACATAAGTTTCTTTCATTTAGACCAGCAACACCTATCAGGAAAACTTAAGTTTTGCTGTAATAAGCTATCACTCTCCCAAGTCTTTTATACTCTTGTATGAAACCGTATCGCCCAGCCTCTGAGAGACCCAGAAACAGCCACTTGGGCCTCTTCCACTCTGCAGACCACTGACGTGGTTTCAACTTTCCAATCTATTGCAATGGGTCTTCAACCCCACAGAACCAAAATTCTTTCTCTGACAAGAACAGAGAACTACATTTTCTCGACAGGTCAGCAAGACAAAGTTTTGAATATCTCCAGAGAAGGAAGACTCCACAACCTCTCTGGACAGCCCATTCCAGTGCTCTGTCACCCTCAAAGTAAAGTTTTTCGTCATGCTGAGATGGAATTTCCTGTGTTCCAGTTTGTGCCCTTTGCCCCTTGTCCTGTCACTGGACACCACTGAAAAGAGTCTGGCCCCATCCTCTTGACACCCACCCTTTAGATATTTATAAGCATTGATAAGTGTTAGTCTTAGTCTTAGTCTTCTCCAGGCTAAACAGCCCCAGGTCTCTCAGCCTTTCCTCATAAGAGAGCTGCCCCATTCCCTCGATCATCTTCGTAGCTCTCCGCTGGACTCTCTCCAGTAGTTCCTTGTCTTTCTTGAACTGGGGAGCCCAGAACTGGACACAATACTCCAGACGCAGCCTCACCAGGGCAGAGTAGAGGAGGATAACCTTCCTCGACCTGCTGGCCACACTCTTTAATACACCCCAGGATGCCATTGGCCTTCTTGGCCACAAGAGCACATTCCTGGCTCATGGTCATCCTGTTGTCCACCAGGACTCCCACGTCCCTCCCTGCAGAGCTGCTCTCCAGCAGGTCAATCCCTAAACTGTACTGATGCATGGGGTTATTCCTCCCCAGGTGCAGCACCCCACACTCGCCCTTGTTGAACTTCATCAGGTTCCTCTCTCCCCAACTCTCTAATCAAACGTGCAACCGTTCTGTTGTTCAACGAAACGGCAGTGAGGTGTTCCTCGGCCAGAAGAACATGGCTGCCCCCACAGCCGGGCAGGTACCCCCGGCCATGGCGGGGCCTGGAGGCGGGCGTCTGCCTCGGCGCCGCCGGACGCCCCCTACCGCTCCAACGGCCCCCGCGCCCCCGCCCGGCCAATCCCCTGCGCCCGCCCCGCCCCCGCCGGCCGGACCGGGCCAATCCCGTTCCGCAAAGCGGGGGGNGCGGGCGGATGCCCGGGGGCGGGGGGAGCCCGGCGCCCGGCACTCAGGAGGGAGCGGAGGCGGGCGAGTCGGGGGGTGCGGCGGCCGGCGGGCCGGCGGGCGGCAGGATGAGCCTGTCGCCGAAGGAGCTGTCGAGCCTGCTGAGCATCGTGTCGGAGGAGGCGGGCGGCAGCACCTTCGAGGGCCTCTCCAGCGCCTTCCACCACTACTTCGGCAAGGCCGAGCACTTCCGCCTGGGCTCCGTCCTCGTCCTCCTGCTGCAGCAGCCCGACCTGCTGCCCAGCCCCGCCCAGCGCCTCACCGCCCTCTACCTCCTCTGGGAGATGTACCGCACCGAGCCCCTGGCCGCCAACCCCTTCGCCGCCGTCTTCGCCCACCTCCTCAACCCCGCGCCCGAACGCGGCGGCGACGAGGCGGAGCGTACCCCTCTCTCAGGTGCGTCCCGCCGCCGGGCCGCGGAGGGGGGGGGACGGAAGGACGGACGGACGGACGGACAGAGGAGGCCTCCCAGCAGGGGGTGGAACCCGGTTACCGCTGCCCGGTCTCGGCTTCCCGCCGGCCGCTTTCGCTTTCCGTCTTTGGAAAAAGCGGTGGGAATTTTTCCCGGCAAGCCCGGCTAGGCTCGGTGTCAGATGGGCCACTTGGTTGGACCGTAACATGGAATTTTCGCGAGAAAGCCGTTAAAAAAAAAAAGCCTGGAGGTAATCGGAGGCTTTTGACTGCTTTAAAGCTGTGAAACAAACCTCTTAAAGAAATACGTGAAACACTTTATCCCACTTCAGAAAATACAAGCATGACAGCCATGGGTAAATCGGTTTCTAAAAAATTATAACTTACAATATGAATTGCAATATCGTGCCACATTTAATAGGTCACTAGTTGCCTAAACTAGAAAACCGGTAAAGAAACTGTTATGACAGACTTAGCATCAGATGTTGCATGTTGAGGTGCATGACACCCATCAGTATAACGCTGTATCACCTTAGCAGCTGAGTAGGTACAGTTTTGTATGTATTCCTGAAGACTCTTCAGTTGCACTGATCTTGCCTTAAATAACATGTTAGTTTGCGATTTATTTTTGCCTATGCTACACAAAGAGTTTGGAAAGTATTATTGCTACTGCCTTAAAACTCAGGGCTTGATTTTCATTGTGTCTCCACAGGTTTCTTACCCCCCATAACTCCTCCAGAAAAATTCTTTCTTTCTCAACTGATGTTGGCCCCCCCTAGAGAACTGTTCAAGAAGACTCCTCGGCAGATTGCTTCAATGGACGTGGGGAACATGGCCCAGTCAGTGGATATAAGTGGGCTTCAGCTGGCATTAGCAGGTAAGGAGGATTCACAACTGTCGTTCACTTATGAATGTGTGGCTGTGAGTTACTTGAGAAACACTCTTGTCTATCCTAAATGTGAAAAAGGTTCAGCTATGGTTTAGGGTTTTCGAGCACGTAGAGAAACTTCAAGCAGAGATTATGTTTTAACTTTTGCATCCTACTTAACAAGCAGCTTTTCAAGCATATATGTCACTGCCTTAAACACGAGAACATTTTGCAAGTATAGGAAGATTTTTCATCTTAAGCTTTTGTTATTTTTTTTTGTGTGTATTTTTATCCCTTTTCAATCTTTGCAGTATTTCTATTATGAGAGAACAAGCATAACTGTCGGGCTGTCACATACTGGTACTTCAGCTGCACCTGGCAAATTGGCTATTACAATTATATCTTCAGTTTTATAAAATAAAGTCAGATCTTACAGTGTTAGCTCAAGCGTGGGAAGGTGGTCTACTTTTACTAGATTGAAAAGAAAAGCAATGTGAAGCTTATCCTTTGACAGGAGAAAAGGAGCTGGAACATGATTGTTCTGATCACATTGACTGATGAGTCACATCTGGAGCTAATCTGAAATAGAAAATATTGTTGGGAGCAAGGAGCTAGTTTGAACACCAAAAAACAGTGTGTTTTTTTCCTAGGTACGTGCAAATGAGCATACTCACTTGAAAACTGACTATCCCACTTCTATATCTGTACAATGTGGTTTACTGCTCTGAGGTCAGGCACTAACTAGGCTTTCTCCATCCTGCAGTTGTATCTTGGTATCATAATTTTTTCTTTTTTTTTTTTCTTCTGTAGAATCTGTCACTGGTTTGTTATGCTGTGGTACACTGTCCCTTATTCACAGTGTATAAATGTCCTCTGGTGTCCTCCTTAGCTACTATTTTCAGACTGCGGGATCTTTTGAAAATGCAAGTTGAACACCCTAACACGCTTTCAAGGGGGAAACAAACCATTCTGGTTCTTGTTCTGTTCAACCTGTCTGTGTTTTCTAGAATACTTTTGTGAATTCAGAGTTTGCGAAACTTCAGGTAACTTGTGATTTTTAGCACAAGGGATATGTGATGTCTTCAAGAAACCTGGTTTTTTTTTTCATTTGTATTTATTTGTTTTCCCCTTGGTACTGTGTTTGCCTTCTGAACAGTTTGTTCTCATTAAAAATAAAACATGTAGAGAACCTCAAAACTGAAGCTGTATGGATGGGTACTCTAGGCCATGCATTTTAATTTGTCCTTTTTTTTTAAATAGAAGATGCTGATGGCTTAAAGTGCAGTACAAAATCATTAATGGGGCTTTGAAAAATTAAGCCCTGTAAGATGTGCTTGTATCATTATTTACATAATCCAGTAAACATGCATAATTAATTGCTTACGAGCAGTTGTAGGAGTTATGTAACAAAACAAGTTGCATCTGAAAAAGCTTCATGATGTCATTCTCAGACTTCTTGCTGTAGCTCCCTAGAATACGTCTGCTTTCTATTCACTTTTAGAAGGTAAATCTCTTGCATATTTTAATATTGTGATATTTCTCGACTGTCTATTTGTCATGTTTCAGAAAGTCCGTGAGTTTTTGGGAAGTTTAAGTTAAGTTTGTAATACACTATAGAGCTTTCCTTTAGGAATCAAACTAAGTCTCTTTTTATCTGTAAAAAGGGGAAAAAAAAAAAGCTGCTTAAGGGAACATAAGTGATTGTTTTCAGATTAATTTTCTTAAATTTAAATGTCTTGGTTCAAGATGCTGTGTTCTTTGCTGTTAAATCAGCATGGTCTAATTCTTGCTTCTGCTTACCTGAAACTGTTGATCAAGCCCTACTTCTTAAAGCAGTAAGGGTGAGCTTTTGAGCTTCTATGCATATAACTAAGGGCTCATGCAGCCGCCTAAAATCAGTGAATTAAAGGACTGTCTCTTATACTCTCATATGTATTCAATCATTTGAGATTATGGTGATACAAACAAATCAGTGATTTACTTCTACCAACTGATAGAGTTAAGTTCTAGACTATAAATAAAAAGACTGAAAAAAAGACACCCAATATTTTTTTTTTTGTATAGAACTTCATTTAACAAATTAACTCTTCTGTTCAGTGGCTAAATAGAAGCTGGAGTTTGAAACAGTTTATAAAGTCAAAGACATGTTTTATAAAACAGCTCATTTGGACTTTGACTTTAAAATTGGGGTTTTCTGAAAACAACCAAAAAGTATGTTAGTTGTTGCCTTTAACAGAAAAACATACCCTGCCGTGCTGCTTCAGTGAGCATACACGCAGATGATTGCATGATCTGAAATAATGGGATAAAATAGGACAGAAAGCTAAAAAATAAATTAGTAAGGGGTGATGCTTTGTTTTGATGACCCTTTTTTCAGTTTCAACATCTCTGGTGGATTTGGTTGGAGTCATGTGAAATAGAGTTCATATGCATAGGAAGCTGGGAAGGGTCACATGGCTGCACAAAAAGGAGCAAGCATGCTTTGCTTAGAAGTAATAGGGGCACTACGCTTAATTAATCAGGAAAAGGAGTGGTGTTTAATTTCACGTGGAACTTTTTCAAGGGGTTCCTTGTGTGGTACTAATAAATTTGGATGTCAAATTACTTAAGGCTTAATCTGCTGCTTAATATTCTCTGTGGAGGGGTGGGAGGAGTGTAAGGTGGTGGTCTGTAGTGGTTTTTTTCTGGTTTTTGTCTGTTAGGGTTTGCTTTGAGTTTTTTTGCCAAAGCAACGGAAAACATGATCTCTCAAAATAATACAGAAGATCAGACATTAAGTCTTCAGATACAGAAGAGTGATAGATTGTGACAGAAGAACATCTAAAAGCCTGACAATGCGAGTATTAAGCCTCATAGTTTCTTTTTGGCCAGTTTCTTCCAAGTCTTCAGTTGTCTATACTAAATTTAATATTATTTTTATGTAACTTGTTTATGTTCTATAATCTGGCCTTTAAAGGGAGTTTCAGCTCCTCTGAGGTTTGCTTTAATGACAATGTATGTAGAATCATGTAACAATTAATCTTCTTCCATATAAGTACTTGCTTGTAGCTTGACAGCGAATGCAAAAGTAGCTTACACAATGCCACTGCAATGTGTTGGATAAATTTGAATAGCTGACTTCAGGTCTAGTATGGCCACTATCGTTAAGGAGTCTGTAAATGTATCTGTGTAGATTTTTCACTTCCCTCCTCTGAGAAGAAGTGATTGCAAAACTGGACATAGCACGTGAACTCTTTCAGGAGTACCATGTGAATCTACTAATGTGCTTTTAGATGCAGATTACATCAGTTACCTTTTCTAAAGTCAAGACTATGTTTCAGATTAATTTCTATTTCTTCTTTGTCCTTGCTGCATGCCTCTGTCCCTCGCCTGTCAGCTGGCACTCTGAGTGCTAGCTGCCTGACACTACTAAATTTCATGTTGATGATATCTGTAGGGTTTTTTTAAGCTAGTTCTTCTCTAAAGCTGATTGTTTCTCACCACTTTTAGTATTCCAGGCATCTCTGTTTCAATTTTATGCTTTAATATTATGGACTGGCCTTCTTTCAGAACGTCAGTCCGAGTTGCCAACACAGAGCAAGGCCAGCTTCCCCAGCATTCTCAGCGATCCTGACCCAGATTCTTCCAACTCTGGTTTTGACAGCTCCGTTGCCTCCCAGATCACGGAAGCCTTAGTGAGTGGACCAAAACCTCCTATAGAAAGTATGTGCCTTTTCACATCTCTGTTTCTGTAACTCATGACACGCTATGTTGTTATACTTCTCCAGATGAAATGTAATGTCATTCAGAAGTATTTTCAAGAAATGAAATGGGAATAAAGAGGAATGAAACAGTGCAAAACTGTATCAGGCTGCCTCCAGATCAGACTCCACAGTGTTCACATTTCCAGATTTTTAAAAATCTGGAGCCTGTCTTCAAGCTGTTACTCGTATCATCTGTTGGCTATAACACTGGGTCTGGTGCCCCTCAGGTCTTAGTCCCCTACAATAAGATCTGCATTGACTGTTAACACCTTCCAAGGAAGCAGTTACTGTGGAAGGAAAAAAGACCATAGAATCAGCAACTTAGTGATCTCAATCAAGAGGAAAAACAGGCTGATGTAACAGCATCACTAAAAATCAGAAATAAATGTTTTTCTGGGAGCCAAATAAGATCATAATGCTGTTCTCAGTGTTACTATAGCTTAAAAAAATTGGGGCTTTGAGGTCGTCTTTTTGCACTGATGTAAGACTGAATACTTGAAGGTTAAAAAAAAAGTTTCACATTGTTGCTGTTTTAGGTCACTTTCGACCAGAGTTTATTCGACCACCGCCTCCGCTCCATATATGTGAGGATGAATTGGCATGGCTAAATCCAATAGAGCCAGATCACACAATTCAGTGGGATAAGTCAATGTGTGTTAAGAACAGCACTGGAGTGGAGATAAAAAGAATCATGGCAAAAGCTTTTAAAAGTCCCTTAACTTCCCCACAGCAAACACAGGTAAGTATCATGCACTTTTTCTGCCTAAAATGCTTTTCTAACAAGCTATCTATTAACTCATGTGTTTTAGAAAACTTGGAGCACTTTAATTGATCTGTGTTTGAATTTAGGAAACTCCAAGGACTTTAAATTGTAAAAACCTAAGAGTTTTGACTTGGGTTTTTATGAATAAGGAAGAAATCTTTAAATTTCATAGCATTGACTGGTCATAGTTAGAGTTGATCAGTAAGTGGCACCAGTATTTTTCTGCATGGAACAATCTTCGTATAACGAAGCTTTTCGTGCTTCTGTGAAAACGTTTGATAAGTAATTATTTCAGAAATGCCAACACCATTTTTTTTCCCTCAGTTTGATAGTATTACCCCTGATTTCAGTGGGCTTTTTGTGATAATCATTATGCTAGCTCTATAAAGTATCCTTTATTTGTATAACTTTTTCTGACAACAATGCACTCAAGATCGAGATTTCTTTCTGCTGGACAGGAAACTAAAGAAGGCTGAAACTTTTCATGTTTTTTTCCACTCTTCCTTGCCACCCACTGATGAAAGACTACTAAATGCCTTATTAAAGGTTTTATGGGCATAGTTGCCTTTACATAGAAATTTTAATGTATACCTCCAGCGTCTTTCAACAGAGATGCCTAAATCTAAAGGGTTATCATTCTTCTTAGCTTAGATGTATTATAGCAGTTTCTTCAAGCAGTAATGTGAATAGTTAAGAAAAAAAAAAAAGAGCCTTTTTTTTTTTTTCCCCCTCTTTACAGCTCCTTGGAGAACTGGAAAAGGACCCCAAGCTTGTTTACCATATTGGTCTTACTCCTGCCAAGTTGCCAGACCTGGTCGAAAACAATCCTTTAGTAGCTATAGAAATGTTGCTGAAACTGATGCAGTCTAGTCAGATAACAGAGTATTTTTCTGTTTTGGTCAACATGGACATGTCCTTACATTCAATGGAAGTTGTAAATAGGTGAGTACTATCTCAAATTTAAGGTTTCCTTAAGTATGTAAAACAAATAAAGGAACAGTTATTAAGTGATTGTGAGGCTTGGCTGCAGGGCTGTATTTGGATGCATTCCAAAGACTACCAAAAGTAACAGGCATTGAAGAAATTACTAGTCAGATTACAGTGAAGGAAGAGAGTATCAAACTATCATTCCCTTCTCAATTTCTCGATGCTGTTTGTATTGGTTTGTATTTTTTTAATACTCTTTTAATAATAAGACTCAGTGTGCTCTGATTAATCCTGCAGAGGAAGAGAGTGGTGTGGATTTGTTGCTTTCTATGACTACTGGACTGTCTGTTCCTTTCATAAAAGCTTTATTTGTTTTCTATGTATTTCCTTGTTGGTGGTGCCTGTAGTTAAAGAAAAAAACCTCTTATTTTAGTCCAGACTAAGTTTGTAAAGTTAACTGTGAGTTGGTAATAAAGAATTGAGCCTCTTGAACATCTTCAGTGTGAAGTTCAGAGAACGCTGCCAATTTTTAAGTTCTTTTTTACAGCAATGCTATTTTAAAATATTAGTGTAATGTTAACAGCTTCCTATTAGCAGTAGTGAACCTGCAACTTAACAGGGAAAAATTCCACAACTTCCCAGCAGAAAGATGTGATGGTGCAGGCATATATATTTCATTTCATATTTATTATTTATAATTTATGTAATAATTAAATATTTTGTTTTAACTAAAATTACTATAATTTTATATTAATTATTTATAACATACCCTATTTTACCATACTGGGTGTGGTAAAAAGCACATTTCTTGCACAGGTGCTATGCCAGTTAATCTTTCAGTCCCTGCTCCAAGAGCAGAGAGGCTTATTCAAAGAAAACACTGCATTACTCTTTAATATTAGCAAAGTGTTTCCACTTTGAAAAGAACACTTATTGTGTGGTGGATAACTACAACCAGAGTTCATAATTACTAGGAAATCATTTTATCAAACTGTTTGATACGTTCGGCTCAAAACAGTATTTAAAATGGTTATCACTTAGGGGAGTCTCTCAACTACAATCTATAGTATGTCTAAAGTTTTCTTCAGACACCAGGTTCCTGGTTAATGTATAAATTTCACTAGCAAGTATATGTCCTATGTCCCAGAAAGCTGCAAGTTTAGTTACTGACTTGCAAAATGACCCGTTACTGGATGTGTATGGCTTTGTCACTGTAGTGACTGTCACTCCAATGGGTCACAATCCAGTCGTTCCTGATGAAGAATTCATATTCTTTTCTTATATCTTAAAAATTAGCCTCATCTCCTAGCTTCTGTCTTCTCTTTCAACTGCGGTAGCAGTTGTGTTTCATTAGGACATCTGGAAATGTTAATTTTGATACATCTTTGATCCAGGACGAGGGGCAATGGGCACAAGTTGGAACATAGGAAGTTCCGTTCAAATATACGGAAAAACTTCTTTACGGTTAGGGTGACAGAGCACTGGCACAGGCTGCCCAGGGAGGTTGTGGAGTCCCCTTCTCTGGAGATTTTCAAGACCCGCCTGGATGCAGTCCTGAGTAATGTGCTCTAGGCAATCCTGCTTTGGCAGGGGAGTTGGACTAGATGATCTCTAGAGGTCCCTTCCAACTCTGAAAATTCCGTGATCCTGAGGTATGCTTATGTGGAAGATGGAGGACTACAGTGGGACAAAGGGCAGTTATTGTGAGAATCCTCAACACAAAGTGAATGCCAGACAGATAATCTGCTTAAATGCAACTTGCATTCTTGATGCAGCTTAAGTAGACAAAAGGTGGTATTGTTATTCCCTCATTGGGAATAACTTCTGCATATAGGTATAACCCATTTGCTTAACAGAATGCTAGCCCCTTCAATGGGAAGACTTCTGTTGCCCAGAGAAGTTGTGGATGCCTCACCCCTGGAGGTGTTCAAGGCCAGGCTGGATGGGGCTTTGAGCAACCTGGTCTAGTGGGAGGTGTCCCTGCCCATGGCAGGGGGGTTGGAACTTAATGATCTTCAAGGTGCCTTCCAACCTAAACCATTCTGTGATTCTCAGACAGCTAATCCCCGCAAACTACAAAAGTACATCTCCCACTTACTTTCTTCCATTTCTTGGCAATTACTGAATGTGAACTCCGAAATCATTGCAAAATGACTGTCACTGCAAACAGGGAGACGCTGAATTTTTAAGTGAAGTAAGACAAAAACTTGAAACTAAAATGTCTAAAACATGCACTGTTTTTCCCGTTGCCCCCCTCTTCACTACTCAAGATAGGACTGTGATTAGAGTTATTTTGGTCAAATTGTGTTGTAACTTTATGGCAGTTCTACGTTTAATGTATATTGTTATCTAAAACTTGAGAGCTGTATTGTGTTTTCAGGTAAGAAACAGTGGCGGCTCAAATACTTCAGCAGCCAGTATTAAACCACAAAGAGGTGTGCTTTGCTGTTAACGCTTAAAAATACAGTAATACTAATCTTTGATGCAATAGTTCTCCATTTCTTCTGTAGTAAGAAGCTTCTGAGATTGTTGTGCATCATTACTCTCTAGTTAATACTTTCATCTAGTCAGGGTCTCCTGTATTTGAGCTGTAGATACTCAGTTCATTTCAGTTCTCAGGAATAAAATTTTGATCTGAGGGAACTAAGGGAACGGATCCTTTGAAGCAACAAAGGAGTTATTCTGGTTGTATGCTTAAGGAAGGAGTTTAGCATCTAGATTCAGTACCTGAAATGCAAATATGAATAAGAAAAATTGTATTGCAGTGTTTATTGCAGAATAATCTCGGTATTCGGCTTGGGGGATTCATTGTAAATTGGAAACTAGTATCATTGACTCAATTGTGTAATATATAGCAAATGTTTGTAGGCGTGTTATATACTACAAACCAACCTAACTTGGCTTCTGTACTGTGTCAGAGTTTTTAAAAGTATTGGACTTCTAAAGAAGAGATTTCAAATGTTCATAAATATATCTGTGGAAACTGTCAGAAATCAGCTCTGTATGACACAACTGGGAATAAACTAATATCACAGGTCTAACTCATCTGTTTTGCAATGGAATCACTAGATTTATGGCTTCATAAACCACAGGATATTTTTAATTTGAACAGGCTTACTACTGCAGTTGATCTCCCGCCTGAATTTATTCATCTTTATATCTCCAACTGTATCTCCACCTGTGAACAGATTAAAGACAAATATATGCAGGTGAGTACTTCAGTAAATTGCTTAGGAAAAAGGATCCCATATATTGCGCTGTGTAATGTGTTGAGATTTTATAAGACTGATAGCATTAAGTTACTCTGTTTTACTGCTTCTTTATTTCAAAGGCACCTATTTTTTGGCTAACACACTATGCAGTTCTTTATAGTGTTTAACAGATATTTCTTCACCTTTTTACAAGACTTCACAGGTAATTACTGTTCCCTATTATTCTGTAGACATAATACACTTCTCCCTGGCAAAACTGCAGTTGTCTGTGACTCAGGTCCTTACCTGCAAAAGGTTTATCTGTCGCTCAGTGTGCCTTTTCTTCATCCCCAGTATTAGTTGTTTGCCTTCTGCTTAGTTTTAAGCTTCAAGCTTCTTTTCTGTACAAGTGTATCCCCCACTTCCAAACTTTTGAGGTGACGTTACAAAACATGCGGAAGTCTTGCCCTTCAAGCAGGACTATTGCCAACCTACAACAGCTTCCAGATCTCCTCAAAGACCTAAAAACCTTCTCTTTTCTTCCTAACACCATACTCTCCACTTCCCAAGCCTGTCACACTTCCTCAGTACCAGCATGCAAGTTGTAGCCACTTCAAGGATCTTTACCCCCTGGGGAGGTTTCCACACCTCTGGCATGCAAAGTTGTCTACATGCTGTGCAAGGTACTTCCTTCTATCCTAAACCGATCTGTTGGTTTCACCAACTGCCCAGTAGATCTTCTTTTCTTGGATATGTCATTGGTGAAAAACAGTTCAGTGTTCAGTTTACCCAAGACTCTGTGAATCTTGACCACGTCCTGCCTCAGCTTTTTCCTCTCAATACTGAGGGACTGCAGCCTCTTTAGTCTCTTGCAAGAAGGCAGCTGTTCCTTTCTCCTAAGCTTTTTTTTTTTTTGTGTCCTTCTCTAGTGCCTTCTCTAGCTCTGCTATATCCTTAAGCTGCAGAGACAAAAACTGTGTGCAGTACACAGGATATGGGTGCAATGTAGTTTTAGATAGCAGCAAAATCCCCTCTGTCTTATTCCCAATACCCTTCCAGATGATGACTAACCATTTGTTATCTTTTGGTGGCTGTTGATGTTTCTCTGCTTTGGGATCCTGCCAGGTATACATGGGTGGCTTGATCTATGACCTGCTGAATAGCTGTGCCTGTTGTGCTTGGTAGCAGAATAGGAAAATACCAGCAGAGCTGGGCTGCAGCTGAGAGTATGCCCACAGAGTGGGCCACTGCTCAAAGGGGCTGCTGAGAGCATATAGTGGCTGTACTTCAGGCACACTGGGGACAAAAAAGAACAGAGTGTCAAGGAACATATACTGATCATCAAGTAGCATGCAAAGCTTGTGAGATCTAACATTTGTTAATACTGCATATGAGGCCTCACAGCAACTGAGATGCAAGATGTTTTGTTTGAAAAGCACAGTACAAAACCACTCCTATTGGAAGTAAAAGAGGTATGAGATTGGGAGTCAGCCAGCATCTTGCATTTGTACTTTTGTTCTGGGTTTCATGTTCCTTGATTATTAAAATTACTTTTGTAACTAATTTGTGGCAGAGGAAATGTGATGGCTTTTGATTGCAGTGAAGGAAATAACTTAGCTCAGTTTCTGAATTCTCTTGATATAGGTAGCAAATTTTGCAGCAGTAAGCTCAGTTCCTGTAAAAATAGTTGATAGATTATTAATGAGATTATTTAAAATACTTTGGACACTTAATCTATCAAGTACCCTCAGTTCTGTCTGATAATCTTTCATGTATGTAGTTGCTTTTAGAGAAAGGCTTGGGTTCGACCCTTTCTCACAATGTGAACTATGAGACCACTAATGATAAAGATCTGCTTTTTGTCCTTGAGGAAGAATGTACTCTATATAGTATATACACACTACATAGTACTGTATATGCACACACACTACATACTATATATATACACACTCTATACTATATAGTGTATAATGTAGTGCTTTATATAAAGCAGATGGTTAGTGACTGGATCTGTGCATGACAAATTGTAGGTGCTAGTTCCAAAGTCTCCACTTCCCAACTCCCAGTGTTCTCTTCAAGGTGTTACCTACGCAGCCCTTAAGAAGGAGGAACACTTCTGAGGTCCCATTTTTTCACTGGAGCAGGCAGGAAGCGACCCATGAGCTCTGGGGCATGTTCTTAGATTAGGTGTCCCTGGTAGGGTCTCTCCTTACGGGATAGAGCAAGAGGGTCATGTGCTAATTCAGCAATAGAGCGCTTCCCACAAGGCAAGTTTGGGATCAGTTCTGTTGCTGTCACTTCCCATCTGGAGTGCCTTAATCATGTGGTGACTGGGGAATTTTGAGATGTGAAGCTTGTTCATTTTTCTTTATGGTGTTAATTGTAGAAAATAAGACTAAGCAAGACCCCAGTGATGATATCATCTTAAGCTACAGTCCCTTCTCTCTGATTTTATTCAGAGATTACATAATAAAGAAATTAAGTACAGTGCAGGGGTAGATCTGGTGCTTTGTTTGTGCATAGGATTCATCTTGAGAAAGCTCCTGTATCCAGAAGTACAGTACTATAAAGCAGAGGAGTCAATTTTTTTAATACAGTAGTAGTATGGAAGATGGAAGAGTAGGGACAGCACGTACAAGGCTTGGGAATAAGATTACTGCTGAAGCTAAATTCCTCCTGAAATGCATAAGTTGTACTGCTGAGGGCCAACTGTCCTTTAACCGACTTGGTTGCAAACATTTATTTTGGATTGTGAAACTGTATCTCTTCCGTTTCAGAACCGCTTGGTACGCCTTGTCTGTGTCTTTCTTCAGTCTTTAATCAGAAACAAAATTATTAATGTACAGGACTTGTTTATAGAAGTGCAGGCATTCTGTATCGAGTTCAGTCGGATACGAGAAGCAGCTGGCCTTTTCAGATTGCTGAAGACACTAGACACTGGGGAAAATCCATCGGAGACAAAAACATCAAAATAAAACCACTGTGTCATTGGCAAAAAAAACCCACCTTGCCAGCGTTCTATACCAATTAACTGTATATTTTAAACTTAAATCACTGGATTAATGATGTAATACATTATAAATAGCATTTTATGCATTTAAACAATAAATAATGCTTTTTCTGATACACATGCTTGAGTTTGTGAAATGTGTTAGGCCTTACACTTACGCTATTTTTGACAATGGGTTAAACTCTGTATGTCATATGCATATCCTGAACTACAGGCTCCAATTCCAGAAAGAATGTAACTGATACTTGCTGCTTCACAGCAAATTTAAGTTTTAATCTGGCACTTACTGTCCAAAACTTTGTGAATAACTAAAGTGAACTCATATGAAGGTAAGTAACCTCAGTTCTTGTTTGTCCTTCTTGAACTGTGTAAGACCTTTGAGAAGCTGGTTACAACTTCTAAGGATGCATGCTGTTTTCAGTGAGTAAGGGAAAGTCTGCTGCTTGATAAATGAAAGCTGTTTTAAATCTGCATCTGCTTCTCCAGTTTTTATGAAGTACAAAATCAATAATGCAAGGTCAAGACTGTCTTTTGGCTTTCTCTTTCAAAGTAATTTAAGTTGCTAAATTGCTTGGATTGAAAATCCCATTGATCTCACATTTCATGCAGCATAATCTTTTGGTAAGAAGTCCTGTGAGAAGTGTTCTCCAGTCATTAGGGGATATACTTGAAGAGCTTCCCAGAGTTAAAATATATTAGGCCAACTAAAGTAGCGTTTATTTAAGATCTATTCCAATTCTAGACATTCCTTCTAAAATACATTTGCTATAAGTCATTGTTAGCAGCAACAGTTAACCTACCTTGTGCTTTAGATAAACTTGTACCTTAATGCTTTACATCTACTAAAGTTGAAGTACAATTTGACTAGCTTCTATGTACTAGTACCCCTCTTCAAAAACATGGTTAAAAACCCACTTTATATAGACTTCAGGCTTTTGTTTGGAACTTAGTACTACAGCTTATACCAACGTAATAGGCTCCATCAAAAAACTGATTACTTCTGCTTCAAGGCATTGCAATCTACCTTATGATTTACAGAATTACTTTAGAAGAATTTAAGCCTTGCCAAAAAAAAAAAAGTGGGTTGCTACTATGATATTACAGCAAAAGTCTGCTGTTCTGCCTCTTCACAGTATTTGCTTGAGTTATGCTGACATATATAAATCCCCAGTCCCTGGATCTGTCCTGTAAATATAAAAATTATCAAGAAAGTATTGAAGATTTTTAGCACAGGCACTTCTGTAATATATTTGTCTACTTAGGAAATAGGCACAGCCTATTAATTTCAGAGCCCCATACATTGATGAAAACATTCAAACTTGTTACTGAATTTGCTGTATGCTCCGGCATTGTTTTGCTTGTTAGGAGGGAACTTTCCCACATTCCCTAGGGTACTGGGTTTACCTGGCAAGGCTGTGCTAGGCACTGCAGGGTGGCCTCTGGGAGGAGAGGCTGGGGCTGCCCTGCACCAGACCCATCCCATACAAGCTGGCACAGGTGAGCCCCTCAGCCAGGCTGGTGGCACCTCTGGGATAACTCCATGTACCCCCACAGAGAGGATCCACATTGGAGCAGTTCTTTAAGAACTGCAGCCCGCAGGGGAGACCACCCCTGCCCCCACTGGAGCAGGGGAACATCATGAGGAAGGAACAGCACATCCAAATGTCACACACTGACCCCAACCTTCCTTCCCCAGCCCCCTGCCACCACTCACAGGGGAGAGGTAGGGCAGTCAGGAGTGAAGGAGTCAAGGTGAGTCTAGGAAGACTAGGGGGAAAGAAAGATGGTTTTAGTTTCGCCCTTGTTTCTCACTATCCTACTCTATTTTTAAATGGCAATAAATTAAAATGAATCTTCATCAAGTCTGTGATGGTAATTGTTTTTCCATCTTATTTTCTTCCCCTGCCCTATTGAGGGGGAGTAAGAGCAGCTGGGCAGACATCTACCAGCCAAAGTTAACCCCCCCAGTACTGGTTACATAGGTTTCCCTCTGCACCAGTTAAGCCTGTTTTTTTAAGCACAAAGTTTGTGCTCTGCTACTTGAGTGGCTCAGATCCATTTACAAAAGCGCAGCGAAGAAAACAAAACCCTCAAGCTCCTCAGACATTGCTTTTTAAAAGGTCTGTATAATTTATTATGGAATTTGAGCTTTTAGCCATTAAGTTACAACAATGCATAACTTGACATTCTTACAGTTGTACATACACAATGGAAAAGACATAGCCCAGTGCTTAATCCAAACAATGCAACCGAGTTAGTACAAGGTTACCATAGAAGGCAGTCAATTGTGACTAGTTGTTGACAGACCAGCAAGTTCAAACAGTTCTCTGCAGTTATGTTTATAGTAAAAGTAATTGGCTTCAAAGTTTTGGACTTAAGCTTCAGACTAACAAAATGATGGAAACTCAAATTATTTTGCTCTTCTGAATTAAGTAGGATATGCTCATTTAAAAATGCAGTATCATTACCATGTTTCAGATGGTGAAAAGTAGCTCCAGGTCCAATGGAAGTATAGCGGACATTTTCCAGGCAATGCATTCTTCACACAAACACATGCAATTATAGAGACATTCTACTTTTAAAACTTTCTCAAATCAAGTTTTGCAATACAGCAGGATATCCGAGGAGGGAGATCAGGACTCGTACTGAACAAAAAAGCCTTCAGCTTGATTTGTGCATGTTTAATCTACAATTCCAATTCCCAAATCTTCACATATCACCTATGAGAGAAAAGAACACATCTAGTAAAGATCAGTCTCAAGGACAGAAGTCATGTACAATTTTTACAGCCATTCTGGTTAAAAAGAGATAAATAAATATGCTGCTGCCATCTTCCATTTCAGGAATTGTAATTCACCATGCCCCTATTATAAAACTGCATCTCTTCAACTTACCCAAGGGGAGAGTCTTGCTCTTCCCTCCTCCACCCCAACTCCTCATCCCTTTAGCCCGGCAGTAAAACTCCATTAATTTGCACAGTAAGGATATTTAGTTTCCTAGCTTGTCAAAATACAGCTTTGATAGATTTAATTTTCTGCCACTTAAGCTGAATTAGTTCATCACATACTCTTAATCTGAATGCGAGACAGAGCAAATAGAGAGCAGAAAAGGAAAACCAGAAAGGACCACTCTATCTCTTCTTGTAACAGCAAGATATTAGAGCAGTCCGAGCCGTTGTGCGAAGTCTCACCCAGCCCGGTGGCTGAAGGGAGACATACAGAAGAGAACGGTCCCTTGTCAAGCTGCCAACACAATTTGATACATCCAGCAGCTAACACCAAGAACTCCCGTCCCTCCAGAGTAACCCCCTGAGATACTGCCAGCTGACTCCTCTACTAGATTTTGGTTCCACCTCTGTTTGTAGAGCTGCAGAGTCAGTACATTCTTATTGACCTCAGTATCTTCATCCAGCACAGAAACACTGCGTTCAATACCAAATGCTGAAAATCAAAGCAATGAAAACTGCACATGCAACATCTCCACTCAAAAAAAAGAAA
>VUYV01001183.1:0-27673 GCA_008711295.1 Anarhynchus alexandrinus | reverse complement strand
ACCTGTATTTCAAAACAAATAAGCCAGTTGACCCTTCCTATATATTTTGCTTATACTAACCAATGTGTCTTGGCCAATAGTAATATCTAGTTTCCCTGCGTTACAACCATAAATGTTATTCTGATTTTCCCGGTGAACTCCTTTAATTTGTATATTCAGTAATTATGGTAATTCCAAATGTGTTATTCTAGTGTCTGTATATGTAATCTGAGGTATACTACCGGTTTTGCAAAACAGCCTTTTGTGAGTTGATCATACCCCTTCATCCAAAAAGCCTGAGAAACAGAAGTTTCCAAGTGAGGATCTAGACTCAGCAAGTTGTCCACATTCAAACTAATTTTCCAAATTGAGCTCTTTTATATGAGCTTCAAGCTGCCAAAACAAGCAAGAAAGGAAAGGAAAACCTGCTGTTAAACATATACATAAACCAAATTAGATGACTGCAGAAGTAAAGATATGAACAAGTATAAAGATCAGAGGAAAAGTGATAATTATTCATTAGTGTGTGCAAGCAGAAATACTACTTTCCTTATCAGCACCTAATCTCTTATGGAAAATGTATGCAATGGTGAATGTTATCAAAACATGTCAGCATTTCAATCTGTTTGACAGTGGCAGAAGAAACTTAAATGCAAATAAGCAAAAAATAAGACCACAGGAGTGTATCATTTCTGAACTCTGGAAAAGTGCCTTCTGCACTTTTCCGTCAAGAGCAGGCTGATGTCCTTTGCATCTCTCTGCACACTTATATCACCACCACCACTTAAAAAGATACATCAGCACTTCACCACATAACATCACACCTGGTGGGATTCAGAGAGTAAATAGATTATTCAAGAATACACTGACTAATTCCTTATTAAAATCAAGATGAGCATCTCTCTGTGACAAATTCATACCTGTATAGACAAGTGTTTAAGAATTTCATGTTTGACCTCCAAAAAACTCAGACTTCTTGATTTAAAGACTGCCAATATGGCATCACCAAGGGCAAATTGTGCCTGACTAATCTACTAGCCTTCTACAACGAACTGACTGCATAAGTGGACAAGGGAAGAGGTACAGATGTCATCTACCTAGACTTCTGTAAGGCCTTTGGTATGGTCCTCCACAATATTCTTGCTGCTAAATTGGAGAAGGGTTTAATGGATGGATTGTTAGGTGGATAAGGAATTGGTTTGGTGGCCACATCCAAAGAGTCACAGTCCGTGTCTCAACGTCCAAGTGGAAACCAGTAACAAATGGTGTCCCCTAGGGGTCCATACTGGGACCAATACTAATTAGTATCTTCATCAAAGACTTAGACAGTGGGATTGAGAGCACCCTCAGCAAGTTTGCAGGTAACACCAAGCTGAATGGTGCAGTTGATGTGCTTGAGGGAAGGGATGGCATCCAGAGGGACCTGGACAGGCTTGAGGAGCTGTGCCCATGCAAACTTCATGAAGTTCAATAAGGCCAAGTGCAAGGTCCTTCACATGGGCTGGGGCAATTGACACCATCAACACAGACTCAGGAATGAATGGATTGAGAGCAGCCCTGCAGTAAAGGGATTTAGGGATACTGGTGTATGAAACATGGCTCTGAGTTTTGTATGAAACAAAACTCTGGACATGAGCCAGCAGTGTGCACTTGTAACCCAAAAAGCCAATCATATCCCAGGTTGCATAAAAAGAAGCATGGCCAGCAGGTCAAGGGAAGTGATTCTGCCCCTCTACTCTGCTCTAGTGAGACCCCACCTGAAGTACTGCTCCCAGCTCTGTGGTCCCCAACACAAGACATGGACCTGTTAGAGCAGGTCCAGAGGAGGGTCACAAGAATGATGAGAGGGCTCTCCTATGAAGAAAGTCTGAGAGAGTTGGAGTGGTTAAGCCTGGAGAAGAGAAGGCTGTGTGAACATCTTTTTGTGGCCTTTCAATACATAAAAGGGATTTATATGAAAGACGGAGAGAGATTTTTAACAAGGCCTGTAGTGACAGAGCAAGGGGTAATGTTTTTAAACTGAAAGCCAGTAGATTTAGATTGGACATAAGGAAGAAATTTTTTTTTATAATGAGGGTGGTGAGGCACTGGAACAGGCTGCCCAGAGAAGCTGTGGTTACCCCATCCCTGGAGGTGTTCATGGTCAGGTTGGTTGGGGCTCTGAGCAATCTGATCTACTGGAAGGCGTCCCTGCCCATGGCAGAAGAATTGGATTAGATCATCTTTAAAGGTCCCTTCTGATCCAAACCATTCTATGATTCTAAGACTCTATGATTTTGGTTCAGTGGTATTGGGTAGTTGAAATGCAAATGCAAGTCATGCAATATTTACCTTTGCAAAAGATAACAACCGATTATGATCGTGCATGCTAATGGAATTACAGCTGACCTTCTGCAGATATCTACAAGGACATTTTCTCTTTGCAAGAATTTTTGGTGCAAAACTGGGGGAGCTGTATTTAAGAGTGATGATAGGTTAATCCTGGAATTGTCATTATTTCCATAATAAAGTTTTCACAATGACAATAAGGTAATTTTACCAGAGTCAGCTCTGTTAGTGAAACTCCTGTAGAGCTTCTATTTTTTTATTTTTTTTTTAATGAATGCTGTTCTCCATGATCTTGAATACATACAGTCAGATCCATCTCATTTAATTTCAAAAGCTACAGCTGTCTAGTCCAAATAGTTTGATAGTCACAGGAGGAGGGTTAAGTATTATATTTAGAAGCTGCAATACAGAGATTGCAAAGAAAACAGATTCAGTTTGATTCTGGAATAAAAGTGTTTGGGGACAAATATATTTCTGATGTAGAAGCCCTTGAAATAAAATGGATACTTTCACAAAATGGTATCATAAGTCAATGTAGCTCTACTGTTGCAAGATCTGCTGGAGATGTGTCACTATCAGGTTCATAAAGTGAGCATGAGTACAGTGAGTAAAGTGAGTGATTGAGGAAATTAATTCTTAAGTAGAGTTTGCCTAAGACCTTGTACTCATCTTTAAGTTCTTTGGAAAGCAGTCTTTATGACACAGATGAGGAGAGTTTTGGTTGTTTATAATAATTATCAATGGCTGAAATACAGATTCAGCTTCCAGACATACTCCAAGTCTGTTACGGACACAACAGGGAGGATTCAAGGTGGGGCAGGACATCCCAGGTGATGACATGGGAAAGAAACCTCTTTAACGGCTCTAAGGAAGAGTTTAATCTTCCTGATTATTTATTATTTTTGCAATATTAGGTTTCCTGTGGCTTTTAAATGATCATTTTAAACTTACCTGTGTTGTGGACAATTTGATAGGTGACAGAAGAGAGCTCAACTTTTCTTTAAGCTAGCAGGATAAATTATTAATTGTTCTCATTCTGGAAAACACACAAAAAATACAGGTGACCCTCTTACCCAACCTAAAACTGGCATTAAGAATGAGACTGAAATCTCAGAAGCTTGTTATAACTTTTTAATATTCTGGGGAAAAAAAAAAAAAGTCACATTTCAGACCTGCATCAATTAGAGAAAAAATTGAAAAAAATTAATAAGACAGTTATACACATGTCTTTATACTTCTCTGTCACACTAAAGTCATATCCTGGGAGCTGAAGTATTTCTTCAGTGCATAGGTCTTGAATTTTCTTATTGTCTATAATACTACCCTAATGCTTACAAGTCACTCTTTATGTCCATAGGGCCATTTAACATCACTATGACTCAGCTTGGAGGACAGACTCAAACATCGCATTGTACAGGTCGTCCAGACAGAAAGGATCTACTCCTGTAGCCATCCGAAAGAAACACAGCAGGTCAGAAATCTGTGGAGACTAGAGTTAATTTGGTCCGCAGTAAAACCGCCCCTGATTTTCAGATTCTAATCCGTCAGAAGTCTGTCATGTAAAGGCCATTTCATCTCTGCATGGGATGAAGTCTAAGATCTACGTGCTTTTCTTCTTAAGGGACAGAAATGGACGGTTCTCAAAACGTTTAGAAATCCAGATAAGATAAGGCTCTCTCAGAATATCTACTTTTTTCCAAACTACTTTTTAAGAATAACAGATGAAAATGTTCTCATACCAAAGATCCTTGAATTAAACAGTTTATGACGAAACAAAAGCTGGTTGCCATAACTGTAGCTCTGTGTTTAAAGTTTTGGTCAGATTAAGTAGTGAAACAGTGTTTAAAATATTTTATTTTTTTAAAGAGATATTATCTAGCCTTTTAAAATGTTTGGCTTCAATTCACAAAGACTTTTGGAGGAAGATAATATCTTGATTTGATTTGAAATGATTCCTATGTTCATACATGAAAGCATAAAAATGATTGCATTGATCTAGAGGGACAGTAAGTGCACTCTAATAGATAAATCACATTCACTCTGAACCCAGACTTAATTTTATCAAACAAATCTTGAAGGAAAAGATATTCTACAAAGATATCTATTACAGCTAGGATTTGAAAAACACGCTTGTTAAAACCATTTACATTCACAGTAATGTCAAGCTGTGTATGAGAATACATTACCAAAAGGCAAAGTGACAGACTCTAATTAGTCTGCTTTTAAAAAGTGAATATAAATATTACATAGAGGGTTTTTATGAACACATAGGGGAAATTACAGTGATAAGCCAACAGTGGTTTGCCAGGACATTGAAGCAGTCTGTCCTGCAGCACCAGCAAACTTTTGCGCTGATAAGGGGGGCTATACAGCAATCTCATTACCTGCTCATTGAACCAGAGTGCCCTGTTTGTCCTTGGAGGATCATTACAGATGTTTGTAATTTAGAAGAACATTCCTAAACCCATTAATCCAGGGTCCACTTCCAAAGCGTGATTTGATCAATGGCATTAAGAGGTTGTTTTCCTTGTTTCAATCACCAATTTGAAAAAAAAAAAAAAAGCCAAAAGAGACAAACAAGCATACAAAAAAAATGCTCAGCACATTTCAAAGACAGTTTATTTTTCATGTCTTACACAAGGAAATATTATGTCCTTTTCAATTTTGGCAAATTCAGGTATTTTTAATATTATTTTTTTATTTAGCATGTATTAAATAGATACATCTTAAAACATGGTGTAGCTACTCTACGTAAAAAATGTTGGTCAGCATTTGAAAGTCTGAAAAAAATCATCTCTAAAGAGTGACTGTAAATAAGACATAGATAACATTTGTGTTATTTTGATATGTTAGCTAAAGTGTTAACTAAGCTGAACTCACTCTTCCACACCAAAGACTGGTATCTTACAGTTGGGCAGGTTCTTCTGCTGAAGTCGGGAGTACACCTCGCAGCACAATGCACACTTAGCAGTTAGTATCATTATTGTCAAATTCCTCCTAAGGAATATAATTTTGGTTTCTGGGACATCATAAAAATGGAATTGATATTGATATAATCATGGATCTTAAAGCTTAGCATCTCACATGCATTAATGTGGTATTATAGGTACTATCTGAAGTCACAATAGAATATTTCTTACAACCTATTCTTTCTCACACTTACACAAAACAGTATGATGGAAAGATTATGTTGTGACATATCATTATTTCATTTTTTTCAGGTTTATTTTTGTTTACTNTTTTGATATGTTAGCTAAAGTGTTAACTAATCTGAACTCGCTCGCTTTTTTCAGGTTTATTTTTGTTTACCTTGCAAAAAAAGAACCAAGAAGAATCAAAGCAACCATTGGATTATTCTGTGTGTTCTAATATGGCTGCCTTTTTCTTCAAGGAAATTTGTGAGCAGGAACAAAGAATGTTTGTTATTCAGAGAAGCGCATTTGAACAGAACTGCCAGATTTTAATAACAATTTTAAAGCCTTTCTTTACTACGTTATGAGATTTACGGTTCAAGGTTCAAACTACCACTCCCATAAGCTTTACCTCAAACCAGGACAGCACATCATCTCCTTGTTTCATAAATGTAGTATTACAATACACAATTGAGCATACAGAAGAACATGATCTAGCAGAATTTAAAGATATACACTGGTCTCAGACACGAGGGATTTATATACAGAGGAAAGCTTGTTGTAAAAGTTTCTACTAGATAAGTAAAAACCTGTTCTATATTCTTCCACTGGAAAATCTGCAGTATACTTTCACGTAACAACATCCCTGAACTGACTCCTCTGTGACTGCTGCACAACGCTCCAACGCAGCGCAGGGGTCACTTCTTGGAGCAAAATCTCCTTCTGTTCTGTACCTGCAAGATGGAAGCCTTTCATTGCAAATTTAAACCTTCGATTGCATTTCAGTAGCAGCCTGCCTCTTAATGGTTATAAATTTATGAGCTCCTGTTAATTTTTAAACAGGGAAACAGCAAGAGTAGCAGCACATATTGCTTCAAATTCATGTTTTAACATCAGTTGCTTCATAAAAGTAGATCAGAAAGGTTATGGAGCCAATACTTGCATAGTCAGCGTTCATTAAATGAGTGGCCTTGGCTTCTCTGAAGCTTGTACAGCCCGGCATGCATATGTCACAAGGCTTTGCTGAACACTGGGGAGAAAGAAAAAGAAAACAGGGACTTTTTATCCAGCTCGAGCTGAAATAAAAATTGCCTCCTCAGCGCTCCGTGAATGAGTGGCTTTCCCTGAAGCTTCTTAGTTTGACATAGACATTAGACCACGCAGTGTGATTGAACTCAGGTGAAGAAAATAAATAACAGGAAGTTTAGTAACGCTGCAGAGCAGAGTTGCTATCTTGCTGCTCCAGGAACGTTAGAAAGTGGAAACATGCCACCGAGAATTAATAGTATTTCCTATTTCCCTGTATATTTGAGAGAGGTGGGGATAAGTCACTATCTTGAGGGGAGCCCAATTTCTGTATTTCCTGGAATGCTCTTGACTGTACTTATTGGGAATTTCATCTTGCCAAGCTTGCCTTGAAAACTGCGTGTCCTTGTTAACAACCTCACCTTTTAACTGCAGTTCCAGGAGTGTGCTCTGTGTTGAGCTACGCAAGGGTTTCTAACTCTACTGCCTAAAGACGAGATTCAGCTGTGCCGCACGATCTGAATGCCGAATTCTGAACCCAGACTTGACTTTTTTTTTTCTACAGGAACAAGAGCTGCCGCAATTAATTTCTGTAGCTTGATGTTATCTAAGCAATGAAAAAAATAAGTACATCTGTCGGTTCTTGCACAGTTATATTACGTCTAACCTAGGCTGAGATTTTTTATTCTATGCAGTTGTCATATTGGCATTATTAGTTAGAATTCACTATTTTACTGACATATTTGTCTGTGGAGCCTGAATGCTCTACAAAAACCGGTGGTCTGCTGTGCTGGGTTCCTTACAAACAGACAAAATGTAATCTTCAGTTTCAAAATGATCTTTTTTGCTTGTTCAGCAATTAATTTTATTACATTCTCATCAGACTATCTAAAATACTTTTTTTTCATTGAAGGGAACTGTGAAACAGACTTTCGGCTGAACTGCTGCAGATGCTTAGTGACACTGTCCTTTTTCTGTCATACCTGTAAAATTCTGACTAAGGGCAATATATTTAAAGTTTTTATCAACAATTCTGCAGAACTTTCTAGGACACACTGAAAGTAAAACATGTTTAAATTTTCTTATTAATTGAGGAACACCTCAGCTACATGGAGGCAGGCGCTCCATGAATGACTGACACTGAGACTACCTGCTCCTGAAAGGAAGACATGGATCAGTCGGCATCTTGCGTCACATAACTCTACTTTTTACAGTTCAATTATCACGATGCAAATATTTGATGATAAACTGAAACTTTAGCGTAACAGCTTTCAGTGTAAGACACATTAAGCTTACGTGTCTAAAGCTTCAGTTGTTTTTGTATGGTGGAATGATATATAGATAACATATATCTATAACTCACGATATCTCGGAGGTATCATCATACAGATATCTATGGAAGACATATATGAGCACACAAAATATAAACCTAGATGATCAACTTCTGGTAAGTGATTTGCTTAAAAATTTGGCCAAAGATTTTCTTAAAAGGAGGGTTTCACCTTCCATAGTTTAAGATTGTGTCCTTCATCACTTTTCCACAAAGTTTATGATTAACTGACATCTCAAAACATTAAACTCTCTGCCTGGTACTGTTGGTGTGATTGTAAATCAGCTCAATAGTTTTCCTAATATTTTCAAATTGTCTTAAGGATAATGTGGTGGAAGGACAGTGATCTTCTTTTCAGGATCAAAATATACTTCTTCAGAACGGTTCCAGCATTTTTGTGTTTCGAAAACGGATAAGCTGAGTGTTGTAAGATCCTTTCCCTAGGCAACCTGGTAGATAAATCTTCATAAATGAACCCTTTGGTTAGGCTAGAGATATTACCGAAGGTTCAGCCATACAACTCATGCTGAGTGAACTCGCCTTACTTTCCTCATAAGCAGTTGAAAGCGTGACTGCCCAACTGGAGCGTGAACAGACACATAAAACAGAAGGCAAACCTGAAGGGTACGTAAAGCTGTTTATCAAATGCAGTGCTTTTACAGTTCAGCTTAATTTCTTAAGGCAAACACTCTTTTGTATATCTACCACTTACACTGCTTTTTTTTGTGTTGTATCTGCCCATTTAATAGAAGTTCAGATATCTAGCAGACCAATTACCAGGAGCTTGTGGGCACTTGAGACACATACAAATCCCTGTTTTGATTCAGCATGGAACAAACTGACAGAGAGGCAACAGCACTGCAACGTGCATGCCTTTTTACTGGATGTTAACTTGATTTTTCACATTGTCATTGCTTCTGGACCTCACCATGTGCATTTTCCTGATAAGGTTGCTCCCTCCCTTCAGAAGTCCATACTGCTGACCTTGCATTCATTTGGCATAGAAAAAAGGCTGGTGCTGGCTGCAGCAGATTAATATGAGCTCTGATCATGTTGGTTTTGATTAAGGTGCTGAGGTTAGAGAAATGTAATTTGTACCCCACGAGGTACCATAGTATGAACAGTGACAGCAATTAATCCTTTACCTACTGATGGCAATGATAAAATACCTGCTGCTGCTTCTAATAACTTAATTCATGTTCCAAAAAGGAAAATTTACCTGTCCCATGAAAGAAAAAATTACACTTTCCATCTCTCTGAAAGATTTTAGTCTTTGGAGTCAATGGTTATTCTTGGAAAGCCAATCTCTTGTTTTAAATAGTAGTGCTTCTGAGATCCTTGTTTGCCATAATAAAGAAAAATTTGTATTTCTCATGAAAATTAAAAAATTGTCAGATATAAGATTTCTTTGAAGACTAAATTAAAAAGGAGAAAGAAAAATACAGAGTTGCTCCAGGGGAAAAAATGGTTACCTTTGAAACCATTTTTCATGTAATTAAACAAAATCTTAAAAAATCTGATTATTAAGTCCCAAATCCTAATAAAACCTAAGCATGTAGTTTCACTCACAAGAGACAGAATTACCTATCACCTTCTCCAATGAGGACTGTTTGCAGTAGTATTTACACTTACTGTTTATGCATAATATTGTGTATATTTTCATCTATATCTTCAGAGCACCACAGCAATATTGGAAAAAACAGACAATTACTACTTATTCCTTACGGTGTCCCAAGAGAAATAATGTATTAGACTTCTCTCAATATGAACTCACGTATAAAATTGCTCTCCATTTCCTTCCTTCTTCCTTTTACAAATAAACATTGTTATAGAAAATTTCCGGGTTTTTACCACACTAAAGCACCTCATCACTAGGGTTGTGTCTACACCATAGCTTCACTTTCCCAAGACCAAGGTTGCTTGCCGCCAACTTATCAGGAACCACACTGAAGCCACATCTTCAGAAGTGGCATATGGGAATATATAAAACACTGTGCAGCCTCCAGCTACTCTACTTTCTCTTTTTGTGGAAGTGAATAAATCATGCACAGATCTGGGGCTCCTGGAAGAACCATGATGCTGCCTGTCACAAACCCCCTCAGATGTGTACTAGCCTGGATACAGCCTGAGTTTAAGCTGCCTGCAAAGGTAATATGGATAAACACAACTGGGTCATGGGAAGCATTAGTAATTTAGGGACATTGAAAACTATTTTCATGCATTTATGAATATTTGTGGAAGTAATTTAGTCATTAGGTTTACAGCAGTGGCTCTTGAAACAATTGCAACAGCACACACTGAATCAAGTGAAAATGGAACCTGAGTGAATAATTCACAGAATTTAAAGCAATATTTTATATGTCATAGACCATGATTTTTATTTCATCCATGTGTAATTTGGTACAGCAAAGAGAAATAAGACAACAGTCTAAAAAAGGGATCTCGACATTATGAACTATTCTATGAGTGGACTAACAGCTTTAAATCTTTAGTTTGATTTTACATTGTATTTTTGTATGTATTATACCATAAAGGATATTAGCTTGGGCGAAAATCTGCTTGAATGATCAGGCTCCAAGGGTAGTTGTTAAGGTGTCACACTCTTCCTGGAAACTAGTAAGAAGTGGAATACCTGAGGGACACCTTCATTAATGACCTGGAGAAGGTGACAGAGTCATCTATCCCATTATGTCTACAGGTGACACCAAACCTGGGTGCCAATGGATGTCCTGGAGAGCAGGGCTGCCACCCAGAGAGGCCCAGCCAGTCTGGAGGAAGGGACCAGCAGGATCTATAGCATAGTCAACAAGGACAAATGAAAAGCACTGACCTGGGAAACAAGAACCTCTGCAAGGGAGAAGGTGTTCAGTTTTGAGACTTCCAGTTCAAGAAAGACCTGAATAAACTGGGTGAGGTCAAGGGAGACTACCCTGACCCTGCAAGGAGAGGCTGTGGGAACAGAACTGATTCATCGAGGGAAAGGGACATAACAGCATCCCCCGGTGCCTGCAGGGGGGCAGTGGGGCTGAGGAGACTGAGTCAGGCCCTTCACAGCAGTGCATGGCTGTGCGACAATAGATAATGAGGGGGTTGGAGTGGATATGAGGAGAGACTTTCTTGCCCCGAGGATGCCAGGCAGTGGGGTAGGTAGCCCAGGGAAACTGTGCAGTCTCCAGCCTCAGAGCTTTTCAAGGTGGGACTGGAAAAAGTCCTGAGCATCTCCATCTAATCTCCAAGGTGGTCCTGCTTTGAGGAGGAGGTCAAACAGGAGACCTCCTGTAGCCTTTTACAACATGAATTCTGCAATTCGCTAATTCTGTTCTGTGGTTCTGTAATAATGAAGGTTCTTCCAGATAAAACATAAATACTGTTACAGTATCTTGTGCCCTTTGTGAAGGTTTCCTTGCTCATTAGGAGAGAGAGATGTGATAGGAAGATGCATTGTGTGGAGGACCATTAAAGGTTGTTGGATAATCTTTGTTCCATTTAGGGAGGGGTGGGAGGATGCGTCTCATACAGGTGACCTTTTTTATTTTCTGACAGGCTTGTTTTTGCCCACTATACATTTTTCTATGATAAAAAATGATGTCTTGTAGGTTACAAAGTCATCAGTAACCCTTGTAAATAGATAATACATCTCCAGCTAAACAACCTTGTTATCCATCTACTACACTGCCTATAACTTTAAATAACTTAGTATTAGAGCTAAATATACTTTCTTTATGGCCTTGAATTAATAGGCTAGATTCAGATAGTCCCCATCGCATGAGCAGGCATTGACGTATGGTTGACATCAGTGCCAAAAGTGATAAATTCAGCATTGAAATTGCAGAGTTAGAACCTTTGGCTGGCTGATGCTGCAAAATCTTCTGTCCCAAAAGCATCATATCCCAGTTTAGTATTACAAAGTCATTACGCAGACTGATGAATTAAAACCATTTTGAATCCCTTTCTTGATGTTTTATAATTGAGTTGAGCTAAGACAGATTCCTATCAAGAATTTAAGCAAAAATTAAACATTAGCAACTCAAATATGAAGGTATGCATGGATTTGATTGTTGTCCTTAATAGAATGAAAATTATGTACTATAAAGCCTATGCCAGCTTTGTTGCTACTTGTTCCTGGTTCCACACTCCCACCCCTTTTTTCCATTAATTCTTTTAAGTTCTTAAAAAAGGTTTGATCAACAGTAGGATATCATTTTTCCTTAACCCTCCACATCTGCTTCTCTTCTTCAATAATAGATTGCCTTTCCATTAATTATAACGTAAATTTATTATGATGATTTAAGTTAGCCAGTTTTACTTTCCCTTTATATCTTACAAAGGGTACACACAGAATCAGATTCCACACTGGAAAATATTGTGTGAAAATAATAAAATCTGTATTAAGCTTTCTTTGGTGGACAGTTTATAGAATTGAATTTTGCTGGTTGGATCATCTTCTTAGAAATATCACCCTGAATGAATATAGGTAAAGCAGAAGGGGAATAGAAAGGTACAGATGGAACTGGTTTTTGCATGATAGCACATTTGACATAAACTAAAAGAGACTTCAGAAGTTAAAAAAATGGTGACCCTTTTGTAGTCTGACAGAACTCAAACTTAATGAATACATACCGTTGTAATGAATAAATACAGTCCAGTAAGAGTGCTCCCTGTTCAACTGCAAATTTTGTCAGTAATCCAATACATTCACTTTGACTGATTAACCTAGAAACAAGAACTATAAAGCCAAACATCAGTCTTCTTATCTCCTTGAAGGAAAGGGCATGTACAGCTGACCGTGACAGCTTGTGCAACAGTACCAAAAGTGAACCAAGTTATTTCAGAGATTAGCCATCTTAAAAACATTAATTCCAGAGTACACTTCTCAAAAAATCATGCACTGGATTTTGTGAAGGACTTTTACAGACAGTCAGCAACCCATTTTATTGCTCATTGCATTGTCACTATAGCCTTGATAACGCTTTATTATTTACAGTGCCTTGTTTTTCATTTATATACTTTAAGTGCTTATGCTGAAAATGTTTGAAAAGCCAGTTTTGTTCAGTGCAAAATTCTGTGCACTGTCAAAGTGAAAAATCCTTGGAAGTGTTTCAGAAATTTGAATGCAGGTTTATGGATATAAGAGTTTATTTGTAGTTTGGAGCCAGTAAAATAGGCAGTACAAGAACAACTCAAAGAAAAAGAATGAACAACAACAACAAAAAAAAATAGATATGTGTACCTTTATTCTGCACTGTGGATGACAGAACAATACACACAGCTGGTATATGTGTGTTTTGCGTATTTGGAGAACAATAATTTGAAGTCAAATATTTAATTTTTATGGAAATTTGCTGAAGATCTTGTCACTTTTTCTTTCACTGATGCCTTATTTAAAAAAAAAATACTTCTCAAATGCAGTAATAAATAATTCAAATATCTTAAAATGCCTTGAAATCAGTAGTCACTAACCACACTTCTGGATCCAGATTCTAGTAACAGTTATTCTTTCTTTAGTTATTACCATGCAGATTTTATTAGAGCTTTTTAAAAAGACTAATACCTGTGGCCCTGGAAAAAAGAAAAACAAGCAAATGGAAAGCTACAAAAGATGCTACAATGATTTTATGGACCATTCATAAATTAGTTTGTACACAATTCAGGAAATTATTTATGTTCACTTTGTACTGGGTTGATGTATTTACTGTATTCTAAGGCCATTATTTTTAACTTTTATTCAGTTGGTGTGGGTTTTTTAATTGTTTGTAGTCACTTGCACAACTAGGGTATTAAATAGAAATATAGACATGTAGAAATATGTGATTGTTTATGTGCATGAGTGACAATGCCTGAATCCAGATGGAAATCTTCCAGGTGAACTAATACAATTTTCAGAATCAGGCAAAGTTAACTGGATGGGTTCCTATCCTTGTTCCAAGGTGTCTTACCCTTGACTCTCAAAATCTCTTTGTACTGGTTCTCTTTTTTTATAAGCTGACCCTGTAGTGAAATACCAAAGTTGCTCACTGTGACCTCTACAGGCTTGTTCCCACTTTGTGTTCTTGTTTTTTAACTATCTTTTCCAGGCCAAAACTCGCAACATGAATTTTGTCTTCATAGTTCTTGAGCTTGAGTGTTTCTGTGAAACCGCTGACTGATTATTGGGAACATGAGCATCCTGGATGGCTTCAAATGCAGCCAGAGAAAAGAAATCATGGGATGTTCATATCTTCAGGTACCAGACATTTCAAAAAAAGCTTTAAAAAAAGCTGGGGAGTGCTAAGTAGAGCTATGACATTTTTGTTTTGTCAGACCTAGCCATCGTTCTATTGTTCTATTGTGTATTCAAAAAAGCAGAAAAGTCTTGGAAAGCTAACTACTAACAACAAACTTTCAAGATTATAAACAGACAGATGACATGCTTTCAATGTCGACAATGAAAGAGCACAAAGTGCAAGACAGTAGCCTATTGGCCCTGTTTTAATTATAGTTCAGATGTGATGATCATGGCAATTTCCTTTCTTTTAATTAAAAAAAAATAAGTAAAAAACAAAGAAAAAAAGAAAGTCCAGTTTATGTCCAGTTACAGGGGACGCCAGCCTGTTCCTCAAATGTAAAGAACGTTAATTGGGGAACTTTGCAATCATGCTTTTGAATTTTTTTCAATATCTAATGCATTTTCCATGGGACCTCTAAATTCTGGAGCTTGTTAGTTTTCCTGTCTAACCTTCTCCTTTTTCTTCAAGCCCCTGTTCTCACAAACCCTATCCTTTTGGAGTCTAAAGACTTCCTGTTGAGGAAAATATAGCCTCTTGCATAATTTTTCTCTTTTTTCTTGTTCAGAAGTAGGTCAATCTTTTACAAAAGTTTCTCAAGGGTAACTCAACTGCAGGGTAAAGGGAAAGAGAATAACAACATTAAAATTGCACAGCAAGCCTCAGATGCCCTTTACTCAGGATGACTCTGCAGCTCTCAGGACAAAGAGCAGTATGTGAATGTTGTTAAAAACCTGCTGCACGTCCCTGTGGCTCTCAGAAAGGAGCAAGGAGCAATACCCAGGGGCTGGGTTAGTACACCAAGACTGGATCATTTCCATAGTAGTTTCACCGATCACACTCCTCAGTGTGACAAAAGGCAAGAGAAAGAACCCACATAAGGGGACTTCCCAGTTCGGGTGCCATTAAGTCATTTCCCATTACGGAGTTAGGACAGATGTAATAAGGGCAGAAAGATTTATTGCTTGAAAAAACAATAAGGGTCAAACAAAGTTGTTATTATCAGCTTAGTATGATTTCAGTGCCACAAAGGGACATTTCCATCATAATTAGAAAACTCTTTTTGGAAAGAAGAAATGTCAGAGACACCAAAGAAAACTAAATTACCAATGTCTCTTCCTATATTTATTCCCATGTATATAAAGAATATTATTTATTGTAATAATTAGGCTTGGAGGAAAAAATAAAGAAACATTTCCATTTGCAGTGTTAGAAATCATATTCTTAAAATTACACATGCTGATTTATCGATAACACATGATAGTGAGAAAATTTAAAACATTAATTTTCTTTTTTTTTAATCAGGTACTCTTTTCAGTGCTTTTCTGATTATACTAGTGCTGAATTTGTAGAGTATAATAATATTTTACTTAAAAGATTATGATCTTTTATTACCCAAACATGCTGGATGATGAGCTCTCTTGATATTGTAATACTAATACTGCCTTAAAAATTTATATGAAAATTGGAAAATTAAATTTAAACCTGAAATGGAAATTCCTTACCTCATCTACTGTTCTCATAATTTCAGGTTTGAATCTGGAAGAAAAAAATGAAGGGTCACCTGGGCCTGCAAAGAAGTCCAAAATGAAACTGAAAAAAACATTTTAGAAACCATCCAGTAACATCATGGCATTACCACCTCTCCACATGCTTACAGTCCTGGATCAAGACTGTTCTTGCTTCCCAAATAGCTTGGCTTTTTGGATTGTGGTATGGTTCCTTCTCTAGCTCTGAAATTTGTCTGTCACCAGTGAGGTGGTGCTGATGGTATTTCCTGACCACATACAGTACCAAACCTGCCTCAAAAAGAAATTAGTATGGGTGATACCTAGGTTTCTTAATCTGTCGTTGTCTTTGGTCTCTGACAAGTATATCCTACCATCATCTCTGCAATTTCTGTGTGGATAAATTTACTTCTGCAAGTGTTTTTAATTTGGAACAGCAGCGCCACCTCCCCAGAGAGCAAGGAGGCTCACATGCTTCCTATTTGAACAGCTTCACAAGGTTTTTAGCAAGAGAGCTTTGAATGATTCTCACCTAATCCAGTAAAGGACTATGAAAACTTAAATGAGTAGCAGCCTTTGGTCAGTAGCCCAAGCAGAGGTCACACTTAAGACCAGAATCAAACACGTGTTGGCTGTCAAACAAACCCTATCATCATGAAAATGGGATTGGATGACAGTTTAAGATAAACATAATGCCACATAGAAATGCAGTGTCTAAATGCTCTGTTGTTTTTCCCAAAGATCCCTGCTAAGGAGGCCACCATATCCTTTTAGAACATAGTCTTGTTTTGGTGATAAAGCACAGTAGGTTGGAGCGGGTTTTGAACACATGCAAATTTAAGCAACAAGCTTTTGAGAGCATGAGTTGTGTAGATGACCATCGGCCTATCTTGTCCTGCTTTCCTACATCTTCAGTTATTCTCTCAATCGTTCAGTTCAGATTTCACAGCAGCACTAGGCCAGGGTAGGTGACTTGGGGATGAACCTCTCTGTTGTACGCAGAGACAATTTCATTTGTTTCTATTATTTTTAGGTTTAAAGTTTACAGACCAGGTCTCATTCTAGGTCTGCATGCTATTGCTGTAGACTGTATATTTTTCCTTCCTTCTCCTAAAAACACAAAATATTGAGCCAAAACTTTTTCAGATTGAAAAAAATTCCTCAGCCTTCTCCAGGGAGACAAACAAACCACATAACCTGTGGTCATGAGATGCTGGAGAAAATAAAGTAGAGAGAACATCATATCACCATTACCATATTTGTCTTATTTTACTATTGATAGTTACTAAATTTGGGACAATATTTCCCCTATGTGTTTAAAACTGATGTTATGTATTTTCATAAAATAAATCTTTTTTTAATAAAAGGCGATGCAAAGCATTTCCATACCTCTTTAACTCTACTTAAAGACTTGCAATTATTAAAAATGTTGGGGCAACATTTTCTCTACTCCTACCACTCCAGAACATTTGAAAACATTGTTCTGAATGATGGGGGATTTTTTCACTGCCATTTGTCAACATTAAGATAAGTGCCATTTGTGAAAAGAATCTCTTTTCTTTAGCAGATTTGACCAGTTGCAGGAAAATGTTAACAGCATTTATTGTTATAAGGACTGGGAAATATAGCCTGGGATAAACAGGCACTTCAAAAACACTGAATGCTGGGACATGTGGAAAAGTTCTGTTTCCACTTATAAAAATTTCCAAAGGTCACAGAGAGCCCCACAGTCCCTTCTGTTGCTTTGGCCAAACAAAAGTCTCTTAGAACTTAAAAAAAAAGTGTCAGAAATTTTCACTCTGGAGTTCTAAACATTTTGTTGCTTTTGTCTCCTTTCATTTCAGAAGAAATCAAGAGGGCAGGGAGGGCTTCCCACCATTTTGAAATCAAACAATTTAAGACACTCCAGTGTGATTTGCGCATTTAGATATTGCACATACAGATTTTTCATAAGTTGGAAAATATGACAAGACTTATGCGGCTCTCAAAATGAAACAAAATAGAAACTATTAGCACAAGGAAATTGATAATGACCCTGTAAATTAAAAATAATGCCCTCCAACAATGTTTCTGGGAGCAATGGTTTTTTTTGTTTGTTTTGTTTTTTTTTAAGAGAAACACAGTTATGTATATGCAGGTATCCCTTCTAGACAACACTTACTTTAGGGAAAAGGAAAAGAATGTGTAAAAGACTATACTTTTGAGAAAGCTTATTTTTGCTTGATAAAGGAATTAATTTTTAAAACTTTCCTATTGTAAGTGGAGTGATTTGCTGTTTATTCACAAATGGAATGAGAAGTCCAAAAAGGGTCAGCAGGTAGTGACAGTGAATAGATTAATAGTCATCAGGTGTAAAGATGCATATAGGCAAAATGGTGAAACTGAGAAAAGGACTGGGAGAGGAAAAATATAATTCTTTACCTTTCTATTGTATGATAATCAGGAAAGAAAGGTGGGATAAATCAGCAACACATTAGAACCATTAACTGCTTTTCAGTATTTAGCTGTGATTGACTGGGAAAAGAGAAAACAACAGATAGAAATCGTCTCCAATACTTGTTCAGAACAGGTAAATAGCTAATAAAAACTAATATTTCACAACATTTGTTACTATCTAGTAGAAGACATGTCTGTGGATCGTGATAACAGAATTGGTAACTAGCGTCAGTTGTGATAAAGGTTAGTTTGAAGTGGGTCTTTAAACAATAGCAGATGCCCTGAATAAACATATTTCCCTTGGAGATCAGCTTTCAGTCAGCTTTTGGTCAGACTTGGAGTATATTCAGGCTAGTGACCTATAGATGAACTGCCTAGCATCTGTCCCCTGAGTGATTCAGATCCTCTGGAGCATAAGTTTTTATCACAGTTACACACTAAATATTTGACTGTATAGATTTCTGCATAAAGCAAAGAAATAATTATTTTTCACAAAGCATAAAGCATTTTAATATAAGAACAGATAAACCCATTCTGCTTGCATTAATCTTGTCAGTTCATACATTTAGATTATATCATTTAATAGAGACCAAGGGTCTGTGCTATAAAAGATGATGGCTCACACAATTAAGAAAATGGAAAATGTCTGGAATGAAAATATTAAAAGAAGAAAACCAGCATCATTCCAGGAGATAAAACTGTGTAGCATAAAGATATCCAACTGCAATTTTTAACAGGGCCGGGGCGGGGAGGGAAGTGAAAATTAGGATGGGAGAAATCTGAGATGAAATATTTGTGCTATTGGTAATTGTGATGATCATCAAAGAGAAGCAGGCTGTCAGAATGTCTTAGGAAAATTCACTATTGGCAAATGCAAGAAAAGACATGCTTTCAGAATATTCACTTCTGCAATATACATGTGAACTCTACTGTGATATCACAGAAGCAAGTAATCTATTGGCAGAAATTACCAATAAATTCACATATTCTCATAAGATCTTATAGCGAAAGAATGAAGATCTCACCCGCAAAGATACTTAGCTTGCTGTCTGAAGAAAAGAGCACAGTCTATAGAGAAGTGAGTTTCAGGCTTTTCCTGTTTCTAGTGTGTTGGGTTTACATGGCAAGATTTTGGTAGAAGAGGGGTGGGAAGAGTGGACACTGCAAGGATGGCTCTTGTGAGTCTGCCCCATGTCAGACATAGCCAAGAGGGACCCGATGCCCAAAGCTGAGTCCATCAGTAACACCGGTGACAGCTTTGTAGAAACACATATAAAGAAGGATAAAAAATTCTGGACAGCATCTGTGAGGGAGGAAAGAGAAAAATGAGAGAGAAACAATTCTGCAGACACCAAGGTCAGTGAAGAAGGAGAGGGAGGAGGTCCTCCAGGTGCCAGAGCGGAGATTTCCCTGCAGCCTATGGCGGAGACCATGGTGAGGCAGGCTGTCCCCCTGCGGCCCATGAAGGCCCACAGTGGAGCAGATATAGACATGCAGCCCATGGAGGACCCCTGGCTAGGAGGACACCATGCAGGTAGATGTGCCTTGAAGGAAGTTGAAGCCTGTGGAAAGCCCATGCTGGAGCAGGCTCCTGACAAGACCTGTGGCCCATGGAGATGATACCATGCTGGAGCAGGTTTTCTGACAGGACCTGTGTCCCCTGTGGAAATGAAGAACTGCAGCTGGTGGGAAAGACCCATGTTGGAGAAGTTCATGGAGGACTGTCTCCTGTGGGAGGAACCCCACGCTGGAGCACAGGAAGAGTGTGAGGAGGAAGGAGCTGCAGAGACAATGTGTGGTGAACTGACCACAACCCCCATTCCTCGTCCCCCTGCGCCGCTTGGGCAGAGAAGGAGTTAGAAGAGTTAGGAGTTAAGATGAGCCTGGGAAGAAAGGGGGCTTGGAGGGAGGTGTTTTTAGGTTTGTCTTTGTTAATTGGCAATAAATTAAATTAACATTCCCCAAGCCGAGCCTGTTTTATCTGTGACGGTAATTGGTGAGTGATCTTCCTGTCCTTATCTCAGCCCAGGAGCTTTTTGATCTTACTTTTTCCCTGCATCTTGCTGAGAAAATGGAGTGAGAAAGTGGCTTAGTGGGCACGGCAGCCAAGGTTAACCCACCACATATGGGCTAAACAGATGTTAACTACTAATTTAACTCTCCTGACAATAGCCATGTTTTCAGGTGTTTTTTTATTGTTTTTTTTTTTTTAATTTGTTTCACTGAAACTCTTTTGTCTCACAATGCTTAAAAAGAGTCTGCAAATTAGTAGCTCTGAACATATTGTCATCCCAAAAGATTAATTAGAGTCACATTTGATATAAATTAGTTGTTAATAAGTTAAGTACATTTATTTTATTTAGATATTAGTGCAGTATGTCTTGGCTAATGATGTAGATGACAAAATTCAGTGAAAGACATTTTTGACACTGAAATATGACAATGAATAACCAGAAAGAAAGTGAAAGGTTATTGTTTATTGATGCAAGAACATTTTTTTTACTGGCCAGTGCAGTATAGAAGATTACACCTATGTTAGTAGAGATATTTTTCCATATCCTAGAAGCAAAACGATATTCACTCTGATCATGAAGAATGATTGGTGAATAAATAAGCAATATAGTAACTGTTCGGATGTAAGATAGTCTCCTATGATTCCTCTTCCAGTTGCACCAACATGAATCTCTGATGAGCCTCCATAGGATCAAAGTTCCGGCAACAGGAACATCTGTAAGATCAGAGATCAGAACAGCCATGTAAAAGTGTGTTCCCAAAAGTATTCTTTGTGGGAGACATTGTAAGAGAAACTTCCACTATATATAGGTTCTCTGACAGAGCCTTCTATGTAGGATTTTTCTCTGAGTGGTGTGCACAAAGACTGAAAACCTGACTACAGCTTTGTCAGGAGAGGAGTGAGTCAACCGGATGAGGAAGAGACCTTTCTGATTTAGCCTTTATATAAATCGGTAAGGTGTTGGAGGTTGTCTTTTTAGTTCTTTATTTGTGTCATTTAAAAGCATCTGTAACTATGTTGTGTATTTTGGATGTTGCAAATGTATTATCCTGTTTGCATTTTCCCACAAACAAGATTCAGTATGATTGAAGATAATTGCAAAGCAGCAGCAAAACTATAAACTATACAGGGATGTCTATCAAGTGCCATAGCTTTCTGGCACGTCCTCTCCCTAACTGTGCGGACCAAGCGTAGAGGTAGAACGAGGAATATCAGGAGAGGCAGAAACATCTACCTGTCACCGGTTGGGATCAGGAAGGCATTTCTGCTATGTAGAAATATATTGTTGTGCGTAGTTAAGCCCAGAGGGCGGCAAGGAGAATGGTCTGCCTTAGAGCAAATCTAAAGATTGAAAGCTACTGCCAGAGAGTTGAAATGTGACTGAGGAAAAAATCTGAGCTTGAAGGTAATTGCTCCCTGTTCCCATGTAAGCTTGGCATTGTAATAAGGAGATTAACAGGCTCTCAAGTCGGTGCTGCAGTTAGACCACAGTGCTGTAACAACAGCATTGAACTTAGGCAGTTTTATATGAAATACTAAACCTGAGAGATAGATTTTCCCCAACTTCCCAGATCATTTGTGAGGGCAGCATGTTTATTAGGAAGACATTAACTTGAACTCTGATCTCTTGACACGGGTAGCGTAATTTCGACACAACATCATAAAAGAGTCTCCAAGTTTAGAGGTGCACCTGAATCAGTCTGGGGTTGAAATAACCAAGTGACCTAGACTGACTAGGCAGCAGAGGAATTTTTTTCTCCCTCTGCTAAAGGGTGGTGGTTTTTTTTTTCTGGATTTTACAGAAATTGAGAGCAATAATTAGCTGAAATAGAATTTTCTTGAGCTTTGCTGCAAACTTTTGTGTATATAAAAGATATTTAAGGGTGTTGGTAGATATATAGTAAAGATATTCAAACTTCGATTTTTACAAAATTTTGTTATAGACCCACAAAGTCACCTGAGTGTTGCGTTCAATGTGCAAGGTACTGAGATACTGAAGTTGAGCTGCAGGCTGGAATCTCTGTATCTCAGCTCTCCATTTTTTCATAGAATCATAGAATCATAGAATGGTTTAGATTGGAAGGAACCTTAAAGATTATTTAGCTCTCACTCCCCTGCCATGGGCAAGGACACAGGGTTACTTAAAAACCCATCCAACCTGGCCTCGAACACGTCCAGGGATGAGTCATCCACAACTTCTCTGGGCAACTCATTCCAGTCTCTCACCACCCTCACAGTCAAGAATCTCTTCCTGCTGTCTAATTTAAATCTCCCCTCTTTCAGTTTAAAACTATTACCCCTCATCCTATCACTACACTTTGTGATCAAAAGTCCCTCTCCACCTTTCCTGTACACCCTCTTTAGGTACCGAAAGGCTGCTATAAGGTCTCCCTGGAGCCTTTTCTTCTCCGAGCTCAATAACCCCAATCCTCTCAGCCTGTCTTCACAGGGGAGGTACTCCAGCCCTCTGATCGTCTTCGTGGCCCTTCTCTGGACCTGCTCGAACAGGTCCATGTCCTCGTGTTGGGGGCCTCAAAGCTGGACACGGTGCTCCAGGTTGCCCTTGACATCCTTGGCCAGATTTAACTCTATCTGGGCTTTAGCTTTCCTAACCTGATCCCTGGCTGCTCGGACAATTTCTCTGTAGTCCTCCCAGGCTACCTGTCTTTGCTTCCACCCTCTGTAGGCTTCCTTTTTCTCTTTGAGTTTGTACAGGAGCGCCTTGTTTATCCATGTAAGCCTCCCGGTGGTTTTGCCTGACTTCCTCTTCATTGGAAGGCATCGCTCTGGAGCTTAGAGGAGGTGATCCTTGAATATTAACTAGCTTTCCTCACCCCCTCTTCACTCCAGGGCTTTATCCCATGGCTCTCTGCCCAGAATATCCCTGAAGAGGCCAAAGTCTGCTCTCCTGAAGTCCAGGGTAGTGACACTGCTGTGCGCCTTCCTTGCTACCCTAAGGAACTTGAACTCTGCCATCTCATGGTCACTGCAGCGAAGGCTGCCCTTGAACTTCACATTCCCCATCAGCCCCTCCTTGTTGGTGAGAACAAGGACCAGGATAGCACCTCTCCTCACGGGCTGCTCTATCACTTGGAGAAGGAAGATATCATCAATGCATTCCAGGAACCTCCTGGATTGCTTATGCCCTGCTGTGTTGTCCCTCCAACACATATTGGCATGGTTGAAGTCACCCATGAGGCCTAGGCTTTGTGAATGTGAGGTNAGAGAAGAGAGCTTCATCTGCTCAGTCTTCCTGGTGAGGTGGCATGTAGGAGACCCCCACTGTAATGTCACCTGTCCCTGCCCTCTCTTTAATCCTGACCCGTAAACTCTCGGTTGGANCCCCCTCTTCACTCCAGGGCTTTATCCCATGGCTCTCTGCCCAGAATATCCCTGAAGAGGCCAAAGTCTGCTCTCCTGAAGTCCAGGGTAGTGACACTGCTGTGCGCCTTCCTTGCTACCCTAAGGAACTTGAACTCTGCCATCTCATGGTCACTGCAGCGAAGGCTGCCCTTGAACTTCACATTCCCCATCAGCCCCTCCTTGTTGGTGAGAACAAGGACCAGGATAGCACCTCTCCTCACGGGCTGCTCTATCACTTGGAGAAGGAAGATATCATCAATGCATTCCAGGAACCTCCTGGATTGCTTATGCCCTGCTGTGTTGTCCCTCCAACACATATTGGCATGGTTGAAGTCACCCATGAGGCCTAGGCTTTGTGAATGTGAGGTGGCTCCTATCTGTCTATAGAGAGCCTCATCTGCTCAGTCTTCCTGGTGAGGTGGCATGTAGGAGACCCCCACTGTAATGTCACCTGTCCCTGCCCTCCCTTTAATCCTGACCCATAAGGTCTCGGTTGGCTCCTCATCCATCCCCAGGCAGAGCTCCATGCACTCCAGCTGGTCATTGACATAGAGGGTGACACCCCCTCCTTGTTTCCCCTGCCTGTCCTTCCTGAAGAGCCTGTATCCTTCCATTCCAACACTCCAGTCACAGGAGCCATCCCACCATGTCTCCATGATGCCAATGTCTCTAATTCCTCTTGTTTATACCCCATGCTAAGTGCATTTGCATCGAGGCATTTAAGTTGGGCACCCAGTGAAGCTGACTTGGTGGCTGGAGTGGCTGGAATTCCTTTGTGCTGCACTCCAGGTGCTTTCCTGCTGACCTGCGACCCTCCTCCAGTTTCTGGGCATCTATTGCTGGCACTGGCTTCAAACTGGTATGCGTGGGACGGATTGAGGTTTCCCTCCCCTGACAACTCTAGTTTAAAGTCCTCTTCACAAACATGGCAAGCCTCTGACCAAAGATGTTCTTCTCTAACAGATGGACCCCATCAGCCCGCAGTAGACCAGGTTTCTCAAAGTGAGTCCCATGGTCTAAGAAGCCAAACCCCTGGATGTGGCACCAGTCCTGTAGCCATTTACTGATTTTGCCAGATTCACCTGGCCCTATCAACCCCCTTCCCTTTGATCGAGAGGACTGATGAAAAAACTACCTGTGCCCCAGAGCCCCAGAGTCTGTATTAATATAGAGAAAGGAGTGCAACCCTATCTTTCAGTGAAGTTGTACAGGATACAATAAAGAGAAAAAAGAATAATAGAAGTAATTCAAGTGTGAGATATGATGGAGCGTAGCTCTGCCATATCGTCACTTAGCTTCTCTCTCAGGAAGATAGCAAGCAGAGAAACAAATCCAGACCAGATCAGCAATGCGGAACAGTTTCTCCACATATCAGGGGAATGCTATGCCCCAGGCATATGCTGCCAATTTATTGGCCTTTTTACACTGGATGAATCATATGGAGGATAAAAGAAATAAATTCACCTGAGAATCTGGCCCTGGAGTATTTAGAGGTTATACCCTATGATGGAGATTTTCATAACTCTATTGACTTCACAAAGCAATAGAAGATATATGGAGAAAAAAAAGAAGAGGTACAATTCCCAAGATCCCTCTGTGTCTCTTAGCTCCGGTGTGATATTCTTCATTTTGTCTTTTCCATGTTTTTTCATCTGTCCGTAGAAGCTGTAAGCACATATTAGGGTCTCTGTTATGAAGCCTAAGTGCAAGTAAAGGCCCCAGTCGGTATACATCTGGAAGGAAGTATTACAGGTTTTTTGCTCCACACCTCAATTTTTACTCCAGGTGTTTCAGTGATAGAGATCATTCACTCTTACACAGGCAAAATGCCATATGAAGCAAGTCAGGAGGGATCTTTCTTGTATAATGCCCTCTGTTTCATTACATTTTGGCAAGCAAAGCATGTTTTATGGCTTTTATTTTCTCTCCTGAACCGTTGTACTGATAGAAAGATAAACCTCTTCAGATAAGGAGCAACGAATGAAAAATAAAGAGCAAAGTGACGTTAACTTTTGCACAGGAATAAGAGGACCAGAAGAGCATGAGAGGAAAGATTGCTGCCTCAGCTCTTTAGTCCAGCCATCAATTCATTAGTGATTTTAATTACCCACACTCAATGGGCAATGCACTCAATTCATGTATTACTTTCTGTTAACTCATAAAAGGCTTTAATATTTGAAAGAAAGAAAAAAGAAGGTGAGTTTTTAGAAACAGTAAAAGTTAATCATAGGACGCTTTAGGTTGAAAGGGCCCTTAAAGATGATCTACTTCCAACCTCCCTGCCATGGGAAGGGACACCTCCCACCAGCCCAGGTTGCTCCAAGCCCCATCCAGCCTGGCCTTGAACACCTCCAGGGATGGGGCATCCACAGCTTCTCTGGGCAACCTGGGACAGTGTCTCACCACCCTCACAGTCAAGAATTTCTTCCTGTTATCTAATCTAAATGTCCCCTCTTTCAGTTTAAAACTGTTACCCCTCGTCCTATCACTACACTCCCTGATCAAGAATTCCTCTCCACCTTTTCTGTAGGCCCCTTTAGGCACCAAAAGGCTGCTATAAGGTCTCCCTGGAGCCTTCTCTTCTCCAGGCTGAACAACCCCAACTCTCTCAGAATTTCTTCACAGGAGAGGTGTTCCAGCCCTCTGATCATCTCTGTGTCCTTCTCTGGACTCACTCCAGCAGGACCATGTCCTTCTTGTGTTGGAGGCTCCAGAGCTGGACACAGTACTGCATAGGGGTGTCACCACAATGGAGTAGAAGGGCAGAATCACCTCCCTCAACCTGCTGGCCACACTGCTTTTGATGCAGCCCAGAACGTGGTTGGCTTTCTGGGCTGCTAGCATACATTGCTGGCTCATGTTGAGCCCCTTCTCTAAGTTGTAGCACAAGCAAAAGTTTAAGATGTAATACAGGTTAGGTTTCATTAAGACATCTTTAAGGTATGGTGTGCAGGAAGAAAAAAGTGAGTTTTCTGGAAAAGGTGGCGAAAGAAAGTCTGGAGGGCAACCTACACTTCAGTTGAGTGAGGAATAAAATGCCCCATGATCAAGCAAACAGCACAAGCTCTGCTGATACTTTTCAGCATCAGTTACATATATCCACAGCCCAGAGGTTGAATTTCCTCCCAGCCCAAAATGGAGAATGATATTAAAACACTTGTTTTGTGTTTGAATCCTGTGATGATATGGTAATTTTTATGGGGGGGGGGGATTTGACATTGCAGTCAAATCACAGTATTCAGGCAATTTTCAGATTTTCTGAAAATTTTCTGAACATTTTTCTATTACTTGTAAGGTAATGCAGGGCACTCTGCGTATTAGCAGCTAGGGATTGCTTGTCATTAAGAAATGCTATATGAAAAGAACGAGACAACAGTTAATGAAAGTAAAATTGAAAGTAAAAGATGATAGGAGAAGATAGGTGTACCTCATGAAAATGAAAGTCTGTCAGAATGAATAAAGAAATATGGGCCCATCTAATGAAATAAAGACTTTTAGAAAACAGGCTAAATAGAATACACGGTGCTTCAGTGAATCTATTTTAAAATCAGCTTAAACAATACATCTGTTTCGCCTGAACAAACTAGTCAAAACTCTCTGTGTCCCTTTGAACATTTTGACAACATCCATCAGTTCCTTAAATATGAATATCTTGTGTCAGAAATTGGAATCAGCGCCTGTTCCACTTTCTTCAACCACCCCCTTTCCACACAGAGCGTACGTGTGTTTGCTTTCCCTTGTTCACACCAACACCAGCTTTAAAACCCTCAGGAACTGGCGTTTCATGCGATTGTGGTCCTCAGCCTTTCTCCAACAGCACTCAGTAGCTTATGTTTGCAGTCAGGAAATGTCCCTTATCACAAAGCGCAGGGGCGACGCTGACCACCCCTCTACAGCAGAGTGCTTCCAGCCACCGCAGTTTGACAAGATACAAGCAGATAAACCTAACTGGTTATTATTTTTTTTCCTCCGAATAGGCCTTCCTCTAAACAGTGCTATGTTCCTATCTGGCAATAATCTCACAGGGTTTGTTTGCAATATGACTGGCTAGTTTGTACCAAAAGTGTAATCAAAATTTTTGTACACATCACACAGTATGAAAGCCAGAATCCATCTGTCTGGATCAGAGGAAAGGTTCTCCTGGGAGCTTCGGCTTGTTGCCTAATGCAGGAGCTCCTTCTATTGGCAGACGGAATTGAGGAGAGTTACTAGTCAGGCTGGGAAAAGTTAGCTGGTAAAAGGGAAGTAAAGGTAATTTTTGATGCAAATGGTGAGCATTTGATAAACTTGCTATA
>VUYV01001180.1:9548-28030 GCA_008711295.1 Anarhynchus alexandrinus | reverse complement strand
AGCTGGTCAACGGGCTGGAAGGAATGTTCTGCAAGGGGCTGCTGAGGGCTTTGGATTTTTCTGGTTTGGAGAAAAGACGTCTGGGGTGACCTCATTGCTCTCTATAGCTTCCTGAGGAGGCGAAGTGGAGAAGAAGGTGGTGGTCTCTTCTCCCTAGTATTTAGTGGCGGGATGCATGGGTGTGGTTCAAGGCTGCATCAAGGGAGACTTGACATTAGGAAACATGCAGCACCCTTTGGCAAGGAGTTCCTCTCATTCACCACCCATTTGACCAAAACCTTCTGCTTCTTTTTACTGTGGCCCTTGGCAAAAAAAAAACCAACCCAAAAGAGACAAGGAGCAGCCAGCACAGGGAAAATGAGTGTAAGAAAGAGAGGGGCATGAAGAGCAGAGCAGAGTGACGAGGTGTGCCGTGAGCAGATCTCCTCCTCTGTAGCAAGCAGATCAGCCCCTGTTTCTCCCTTCTGACTCCAGCTTGTCATTGCTTCCCTGATGGGTGCTGTCAGCAGTAGAAGGCTGCTTTGTGGGCAGAGCTGGTGAAGCAATGTCTTCCGCAGCCAGCTCTTAGAGCATGGAAACTCATCCCTGCAGAGCTCTGAGGTGGCTTTCACAAGGGCTCCTCATAGCCTTGGGAGAACCGTCCCTGGTGTGCGCAAAGGGAGAAAGGCCAACTTGGTCCACACGCTCTTGAGAGCACTTCCTAAGCTTTCTTCTCTGGATCTCCACCTGCAGATACCTTTCCACTTTGACTGTCTAGGTTGTCATAGAGTATGGGTGTATGGGGTTTCTGTGGCAAGGTTTTGGTGGGAGTGGTGTTATAGGGGTGGCCTCTATGAGAAGAGGCTGTCCCATGTCAGACACAGTCAGGTCCAGCCAGCTCCAAAACATACCCCCCGCTGGCTGAAGCTGAGCCCATCTCCAAAGCTCGGACCCTCATTGGAGGGATCCCTGAAGTACTGAATCTCGTGGGATGGACCGCATAATGAAACAGGGGCAGAATGTAAGGAGGAACGATGGGCAGAGATAATGTGCTATGGACTGACCAAAACCCCCATTCCCCAGTCCCCTACACTGCTCAGGTGAGGAGGCATAAGAGTCAGGAATAAAAGAGTGAAAGAGTGAAGCTTAGCCTGGGAAGAAGGAGAGGGTGAGGGGAAGGTGGTTTTTGTTTATTCTTTGTTTCTCACCATGCTAGTCTTTTTTAAATTGGCAATAAATTAATCTCTTGAGTCTGTTTTGCCCATGGTGGTAATTCGTAAGCGATGTCCTGGTCTTTATGTCAATTCACAAGCATTTGTATCTTATTTTCTCCCCCTAACCAATTGAGGGGGAGGAGGGTTGTGTTTAGAAAGTAGCTTGGTGGGAATCTGGCAGCCAGCAAATGGCAGCCCACCACCGTCCTTTCCCTATAGCTTGGTCAGGGTAACTGCCAGGATTGGAGTAAATCTGAAGGAATATGAAGATGGACAATGGTCCTAGTCCTCTGCCTCTGTGAAACACAGGAGCTGGTGTCAAGCACCTTCTTCTGCACTCTGCAGATGCATGCACAACTGATTTTAATGAAGGAAATATTTGTGCACATCTGTGAGAACTCTCAGATTGTTACAGTGCACCAACAATGGGATCATGACCACCTGGGAACATCATCCCCACTCTGCCTTCTGTTCTCTAGCCCTGTGCCTACCACATAGCTTTGGCCACTTTTTTCCTTGCATTGCAGAATGAACCCTGAGGAAAAAACACGGGGAAGCAGAAAGTGCAAGGAGATCTCTGGGGAAGAAGGTGAGAGTCACGTTTCCTCTCTTCAGACAGGGATAGAATGGAAAGTAAGTAATTTACAAGACCTGGGTCCTGGGGAGAATCAAATAGGATAAGAAGGGATGTGTCCATCCCAAAGACCTGTTCATTGCATTCTTGTAGTTCCTTAGAGAAAGATCTGAGTTAGGTTTCCTCTTTTTCTCTTCTTTTAATATTTTTCGTATGAACCTAATGCCCAGATCCTGTCACAAAGCAGTGGGGTGTCTGAGAACTGGTGAACACATTTGAGCAGCCAATTAAGTATGCTGGGTTGCATTTGTCTTGCCTGTGGTCACCCTTGGGAAGCTCTGGGATGCGATGTGTCACCTCAGAGAGGAGCGAAGCCTGTGAAGGTATATCCTTCTGGGTGTCTTTGATGAGAAGGATGTCCTACTCTAGCAGAATGTATTGCTCATGCTTGGTAGAGGAAGGCTTTCCAAGGATGGTCTCAGGTGAAGGTGCTGAGGGATTAGCACGTCACTGCTGGGGTTCCTTTTAACTCTTTGACTGCAAGGGAGGTTTTGTTACCTTCTCGTTGGACTCCCATCTGACAAGTAGGGTCATACAGCGAGTGGGGTCTGCCTCTGGCTCAGTAAAGGAACATTCTTCACCCTGAATTCTCTTGCAGCCCATAGCTTTTCATCTCCTCAGCACTCACCCACAGGTAGAAGGGATATGCCTCCCCATGCAGGTGAGAGCCTGGGTTGACCATGCCACAAGGGCTTTCTAACGTCCAGGGAAGGACCACCCATTTGCCTGTTCGAATTTCTTCTCCTCACAGTACAAACTGTAGCTGGGATCAAGAACAATCACCCCCACAGACCCCCCCTCAGAGAACCCCTCCCCTCCAACTCTGTTGGAGTTTCCCTTCCATCAGAAATGGAAGTTCAACTGACATAACTCTCAACTGGCTGTGGGCTTTCTGCTCTGCAACAGGACTGGGAGATACAAAGCGGAACTCTCCGGCTTTGGAAAGGTTAAGGACCCACTTGGAGGAAGGCCTGAGCTGTCTGCTTGGACTTCAGGGCAGAACCTGCTTTCAGCAGAGGTCTCCGCTGGACACCTCCCAAGCTCCTTCCCACCACAAACAGCTTTTCCATTTGGTGTATAAAAATTCAAAATCCCAAGCACAGGCTGAAGACTGTAACTAAGTTCTTAAGAAATCTCCAGGGCATGAAGGAGAGTTGCCATGGGAAATATGAAATATGCTTTCCACTATTATGTTCACCGCATTCATTGTAGAAGCTGAAACAAAGCTCGTGTGATTGATCTTCCTTTGATCTGTGTCATTATCTGAACCACAAATGTTGTATATGCCTGTAGTCTCCTGATTTGTGGGGTTCTTTGGGACAAAGGCAGAAATTCATGAGCACGTTCAAAAAAAAGTTTTGTGGAGCTCCCTAAGAGCCTGAATGGTCCACTTAATTGTACTTCCACGAAATACTAAATACAGTTCTTTTGAAAATATGCAGGTTGGTCTCTGCCATCAATTTTAAAAAATGCTTCGCAATTCTTCTCGAACATTTTCGGAATTGGGAGTACACATGAAGAGAAACAGAAAGGTAAGATATTCATGGAATCCTCTTGTATTTCTTAGTTCCTTCATGTCAAACAAGAATTCAGTGATTAGCCATAGTCAGCAAGGCCCATGCCCTCAAGCATCAAAGCCATCCATGGCAGACATGACAAAGGGCTGACAGCAGCCTCGCGCCCTTCTGGACCATGAGCTGGAGGCCAAGTGCAATACTCAAGGAACCCATGATAGGAGCCAGAGGATGGGCTCTGACTCCTCTGCTGTGTAATCCATCCTCCATTACACTGTTGTTAACGTTGCTTGCTCTTGCCTTTGACACGGCTCCTTTTTCACAACTATCCTCACCGATGTTTGGGTTCTCTTGATTTTGTTTCATTTTGGTTTGATTGGCTACATTACAAACCACCTCCACTTTTGCTTTTGTACCAGAGAAGCCACAAGCTTGGCATAAATTCCCTCCAGCCCCCAGCCCCAGCTCTGTGCTGTGAACAGCAAAATTCTCTTTGGAATTTAAAGGATCTCCACGCTTTGATGTGCACAATCCTTTTCAGTCCTTTAGCCCATAACCTACAGCGGCAATTAGACAATCTTTAATTTACGGACACTTAAGCTTTTGTCAGTACAGCCTCAGAAAAGGCAGTCATCCTTTCTGATCTGTTCTGCTTTGTTCTCCCTTCCAGATGACTCCAGACCTAAGGAAGAAGGTAATACATGCTAAACACATATTGAAAACATTTGTTAAAGAACTAAAAGGCAAAGGTTGACATGTAAAACTTATTCCTTGTGCAGGTCAGAGTTCTGCTGCAGGTAGAAAGGAAAACACTATTTGAAATATTTGAACATAGGCGGCACTGAGCTTTAGATGGGACAGATGGCACTCTGTTGTCCCCAGCTACGCCGCTGGACATTTTTGCATGGCCAGAACCAGTGTGCAACTACTTGGCTCTCACACAGTTCTTCCTCAAGGATGGTGCTTCTCATGCAGCAGAATCACTCCAGCTGAACCATATGAGTTCCCAGCTTACGTCTAAGTCATGTGTCTTTGTCCACCATCCTGCCATTGTTGTTGGACCTCTTGGCAGGAGAAGCATGAGTGATGAGGGGTGTGAGGCCAGAGAGAGCCCACAGGCATCAATCTGTAGGCATCAGGAAGTAATGGCCACATGGACACTGCAGTAGCGGTTGTGGGGAAGGGAGCTGTATGAGTGCCCAGAACACATCTAGGTGCAGGCTGGGATTGAGAAGACTGCTGCACCTCATAAGTTGGCTGACTTCTTCCTAGGTGGTAGCTAAGTCTACTTAGTTTTCAATTTAAGATTACAACAATCAATATTTTAATATGCAGGGGAGTCCTTGTTAGTTGGAGGTAAGTGCTCATTTCTCCTTTCAAATCACCTCTCCATAAGTGTCCTTAAATATGTGGGGCATGTCGGTAAGGAGCTATCACCCTGCCCTAACTCAGAGGGGCTGGTTTCACATCGTTTTTTGTGGGAGCACAGGGCATTTGTTTAAGCAATTGAGCTATTTTAAGGTCATTGTTAGGATTTACTGAAATGGAAGTAAATAAGTCACATGTGATAGCTTGAAGTCATCATGAATGGGAGCCTTTGTGCAGAAGGGCATCTCCGTAAGACTCCCCAAGACTTCATTCCGACAGGCTTTGGTACTTTGAGAACATGGAAACTATTACACTGTTAGTCTCCCAAACTGGTGGCTAACCTTAACCCTCGCAAGCTGCATTTCCTGGCAGTCCCTCCCTGTTCAAGAGCTGGCCCCAGGNCAGTCCAGTCCCTCCCTGTTCAAGAGCTGGCCCCAGGAGCTTCCACATCCCCATTCCATTCCTGTCGAACTCCCCAGAGCCTCTCAGCAAAGTGAGGCACAGCTATCAAAAGAGAGAAGTGAAGGGAAGAAGTAGGCTTTGTTGGTTGACCCTTTTTTGGGAAATCTCTTCAGCTGAGATGGGAGTCAATGGCAGATCCCGTTCCATTGCAGATGGTCACTGACGCCAAGAAAGTTTCCCAAGGAAGGACACAGTGGCCTCAACATTAAGAGAAGGGGGGAAGACAAACCCTTTGTTCCTAACTCCGATAATTTAAAGTGGCATTCTACCCTGGCAGGGGGTCTCTCCATGTGGGCTACAAGGGTGTTGTCCTTGGGGACCCTACAGCAGTTCCCATGTTCAGGCAACGCAGTTGAGGCCTTCAGGTGTGGCTGGAACCTGAGCAAAGGTCTTGCCCCTGAAAAATGGTCATGTAGGAATACGGAAAGAAGGAAGGAATGACAAAGACAGGGATGGAAGGCCAAAATGAAGGAAGGAAAAAAAATACCAGTGGGGTGGAGGAATGTGATTTTCAGCACAGACAATTGTCACAGTGTGTGACATTTTGAAGTCCATCTGGGTTGCCTTGGAGAGCTGCCTTTGTTCTGCTGCGAGGCACCAGCACCGTAAACGTTTCCAGGGACAGGACTTGGCCTCAGCACACATTTGCAATAGTCCATGAATGCACTCGACTTCTTGGGAGGATCCCAAATCCAGCAAACACCTTCCCTGGGACATGAGCAACGCTTCCTCCTCTGTCTGTAACTGCCTGTCTCCTTTCCTTTGCAGGACAACCAGAAGAGAAGAGAGGTGAGTGCTGCATGGCTTGTGCAAGGATGCTTGTCACTAGAGTGCAGGGTGGGAATGAGGACCCTGTCCCTAGGTCCATCCTCTTCCCTGCCAGCTAGACACAGACCTTGATCCATCCCTCACACTTTCTCTGCTCCTTCTCCCCTTTTCCTCCCCTGGCACCACTGCTCTGGCTCGGCACCTTCCACAGAAACACAAAAAGGGCTTTGGTAAGATGTGCTGTGCTTCAAAGCAGGACTTCACCTTTGACAAGGGCAAGGTTCCCCATATGTCTAACCTCACCCTCCCCAGCTCCATTTCTTGGCAATGGCTAATGCTACACAGCTAGCCTGAACCTCTGCATGCTTCTCAGCATGCTCTTGGGCAATGCCCTTCCTGGAGCTACAGGCTCCTTACAGGTGGTTCCCTTCCTCTCCTCTTGGAAACATGGAAGGAGCCCGTGGCCTCCCCTCTCGGGGCAGGCACAGCAGAACCTCCATTCTCCCACACAGATGGGGGGCTCTCTGCATAAGACTCTCCAACGGCTCCCTCCTCCTTCTGAACTCATCAGCCCACAGCTGAGCACTCCATGCCAGCTGTTCTCTGCCCAGCCTCTCTCCATGCAGCACTTGCCCATGTTTCTGGAAGCTTCTGCTGCCTCTTGCCTTGCAACTGCTCAGAGCCCATGCTTGGCTCTTCTGCAGAGCCTCTAGGCTGCGTGCTGGGCCCATGGCACCACGTCCCCATTCCTGCAGATCCCTTTCCCCCCCACTTACCCCACATGCAGGCAAAGCAAAGGCAGAGCCAGGCAAGTGCCCAGGTCTGGAGCCCAGCTGGGGCCTGAGCCTAATGGCCTCTCTTTGCCTTTCCCTTTCCCTTTGTAGCCCGGGTGCAAGAGGACAAAGGTGAGTGCTCTTTGCTGCCTGGGGTGATGGCATGCTGGAGGGAGGGAGAGGCTCCTTCCAAGAGGGACATTCTGGAGATTGTGGGGCAATGGTCTCTCCATGCAGGCCCTGAGGGTGGTGTCCTTGGGGTCCCTGCAGAAGCTGCCCTGTTTCCTTGATTTGCTACATTACAAAATACCTCCACTTTCACTTTTCTACCAAGACCAAAAGCTTGGAATAAATTCCAAGAGAGGATAGTTGAGTGCTGCTTCCGTGAGGGCCTCTTCTTCTCAAGAGAATCTCGACCCCAGAAAACACATCCCTTCCCTGGGACTTCATGTGATGGATCCTCAGGTTATTCTAACTGCCTTTGTCCTTTCCTTTGCAGAACCACAAGAGAAGATAGGTGAGTGCTGCCTGGCGTCATGCCAGCTGCTCGTCCCTGGAGTGCAGGGCGGAAATGGGGAGTGCTCTGGGTCCCTGGGTCCAGCCCTGCTCCCTTCCAGAGAGAATCAGAGCCTGCTGCTTGCCTCCCCTCTCTATTCCTTGCCCTCCTTCCCCCACTTGCCACCACTGCTCTGACGCAGCACCTTCAACCGGAACACGCAGGAGAACGACCTCTGCTTTGATAATTGGTCCCATCCTTCAAGCCAAGCACTGCTGTGTGCTGGAGAGAGTCTCCAAAGTGTGCAGAGGAGCTGGTGGGGTCTACAGAGAGGCAGGGCAGAGGAGTATCATTTTATAGAAGGGCATCCCATATGAACGCAGGCCATACTCTTCCCATGGAGAACAGAACACAAGGGCCCATTGTGTGAGTCCTCCCTAAGAATATCCAAGCTGCCCCCAAGCCTGTCTCTGCTAATGCCTGTGCCTTTCCTTTTTCTAGATCAGCTCAAGAGGGAAAATGGTAAGTTCTCTTGGCTTCCTGAGAAATGCCCTTCCTTACAGAGACGGTCTATAAACGAAGCAGCCCATGCTGTCCACGGTACCTCCAGGGGGAGGGCAGAAGAGCACCCATTCTTCTGAAGGGCATGCCATGCAAATCCAAAGCTCTTTCCGTTCTCTCCTGTATTTTTTGTCAATAACACAAAGCGTCCTCCCCGAGCTCAAGGTGTGTTGGAGTTCTGCTCGTCTTCCGTCCATCAGAATCGGAGATTAAAACTGCCATAGCTCTCACCTGGAGATGGGCTTTCTGCTCTGCAGCAGGACTGGGAGATACAAAGCAGACTTCTCTGGTCTTGGAAGTGTTCAGGACCCACTTGGAGGAAGGCTTGAGCCATCTGCTTGAACCTCAGGGAGGAACCTGCTTTCAGCAGAGGTCACCACTGGACAGCTGTGCCTTTGGGTGACAAAGGCAAACCCCAAAATCCCAAGCCAAGGCTGAAGAACACAGCTGACTTCCTAAGAGATGTCTAGGGCACGCAGGAGGGCTGTGATTGGAGTTTTGGGTCGGAGATGGGAGGGATCAGAAGACTGCCTGTGTGGAGTGGCAGGAAGGGAAGGGGCAGAGTGAAGCCCATGATGCCTCCAGGAGAATGACCTTGTGCTGCAGACAACCTCTGTGGCAGCTTCTTGGCACAGGAGAGCATTAGTGGTGCTCTGCAGTAGGACGCATTGATCAAAAAATGCACACCACCACTGTCAAGCTGTTGTTTCACAGGACATCATGTTCCTTGGGCTTGCTGTGCGATGGCTTCTTCCCAAGAGTTGTTCAGTGCATTCTGCAGTTCCTTAGGGAAAAATCTTGCTTAAGTTTCCTCTTCTCTGTTTTATTTTTTTTTTTTTTTCCATGTGAATGTACAACTCTAGAGCCTGAGACCGAGCAGTGGAATGTCAAGGATTTAGTGAAAATCTACCAAGCCCTAAGTAAGTATACTGGATCATGTTTGCATTCTTGTGGTCATCCTTGGAAACCTCTGGGATTCCATGTGTCATCACAGAGAGAAGTAAGGTCTATGAGGGCCTCACAGTCTGAGCATGCTTCCTGAAGAATCCTTTGCAGTGCAGAGTAGGAGGCATGGCTTGCGGGGTGGGATGACTTTGGTCAGAGGGGTATACATCTTTAGAAAAGACATATTCTACTCTAGCAGAGGGTGTTGTTTGTGGTCACTAGAGGAAGGCTTTCAAAAGAAGGGCTCAGGTGAAGTTGCTGAGGGATGAGCACATCACTTGTGGGGTTCCTTTTCACTGTCTGATGGCAAGGAAGGATTTGTCACCCTCTTTTGGGATATGACAAGTAGAGCAAAATACCAAGTGGGTCTGCCTCTGGCCCAGCAAAGGAGTGAACACTCTTCACCTGGAATTCTCTGTCAGGCAGTAGCTTTCCATCTCTTCAGCTGTCTTTCACAGGCAGAAGGCACACTCCTCCCCATACGTGTGAGAGCCTGGGTTGAGCATGTGATCTGCAGGAAAAAGAAGGGAGGAGGAAGGGATCTGTAGACTTTTCTTGTAGTGAAAAAGAAGGGCCCCTTCTTATGCCCTGTGGGGTCTCATCCTCCATCAGAGCTGGACCTTTTTTCCCAGAAGTAGCAGCAGTGACTCCCATCTTAGGGGACAAACTTTTTAGTGGGGTGTGTTGCAACAGAACAAGGAGCAATAGCTTTCAACCAAAAGAGGCAAGATTTAGCCTAGATATAAGGAAGACATTTGTTATTCTGAGGGTGGTGAAACACTGGCCCAGTTTGCCCAGAGAGGTGGGAGATGCCCCATCCTTGGAAACATTTCAGGTCAGGTTGGAGGGGGCTCTGAGGAACTAGATCTAGGTGAAGATGTCCCTGGCTCACTGCAGGGGCTTTGGGATGGATGGCAACCTCTTTTCCTGAAGATTTCTTTTTGGCTGGTCTGCTATCTAGACCATGCTCTTCCCCTGGAAAAGCATTGTGATGACCCTGCCCTGGGCTCTGTCCTCCGGCTATGCCTTCTCCTGGAAGAGAGGGAGGTTATTTGTCATTGCAGTGAAAGTCACCGCCCGGGCAAGGGATCCTCTTGCTTCTGCATAAGAGGTTACCTCAGTGTTCTGACTTCAATTTTCAGTCTCCACACTTATGGGACAGCAAAGCTTGCAGCAAGAAAGAGGAGCGGATTCCCGTGAGAGAGCCCAGGGACATTGCTCACAGCAGACCAAAGGGGAAGGAGACCTAGAAAGTCTGGGCACAGGTAAGTGGTGGTGACAGCGTACCTGTCTCAGCCATGATGGCTTCTCATGCCTACGTTAGCCCAGCTCCTGATCTCAGGGCTACATGCCTCCTCTGGGGAGCCTTCTTTTCAATCGATGAAGCAGCTCATGTCCTGCTCCCACAGTTCTGCCTGTCCCATTTTCCTCTCTTCACAATGCAAGCTGTGGTTGGAATCAAGACCAGCCACCTCCACCACACACCCACACACAGTCTGGCCCCAAAGCATTTTGGAGTTCTCCTCATTTTCCTTCCATCAGAATTGGAGGTTCTGACTGAAATAAATCTGACCTGGCAGTGGGCTTTCTGCTCTGCAGCAGGACGGGGAGATACAAAGCAGACTTCTCTGGCCTTGGAAGTGTTTAGGACCCACTCGGAGGAAGGCCTGAGCCATCTGCTTGAACTCAGGGTAGAGCCTGCTTTCAGCAGAGGTTTCCACTGGGCACCTCCCAAGCTCCTTCCCACCCAGAACAGCTGTGCACTTTGGTGACAAACGCAAACCCCATATTCCCAAACCCAGGCTGAAGAACACAGCTGACTTCCTAAGAGATGTCTAGGGCATGCAGGTGGGCTGCGATGGGAGGTTCTGGTAGGAGTTGGAGGGAGCAGAAGACTGCCTGTGTGGGATGGCAGGAGGGAAGGGGCAGAGTGAATCCCATGTCGCCTCCAGGAGAATGACCTTGTACTGCAGACAAAGTCTGTGGCAGCTTTTTGGCACAGAAGAGCATCAGTGGGGCTCTGCAGTAGGATGCATTGATCAAAAAATGCACACCACCACTGTCAGGCTGTTGGTTCCTAGCACCTGATGTTTCTTGGGCTTGCTCTGTGATGCATTCTTCCCCAAAACCTCTTCAATGTATTCCTGTAGTTCCGTAGGGAAAGATCTTAGTTATGTTTCTTATTCTATGATTTTTGGTCCTGTTTATGTACTTTCAAAAACCTTACCTCAATGGGATGGTTGACAGGGGGATTTCAAAGTTAACATGGTCTTGTCCCTCTTCTATTTCTGTGCCAATGAGTACTGAGAAGTCAACGGGGTTCACTTCAATTCTTCTGTGACTAACCAGCTGCACAGGACAGCCAAGTTTTGGAAAAGAGTTTAAATCAGATTTCTTGGAAACATCATTACAAAGAGATGGTATCTCTTTCAAGGAGGCAATGCCACAAAGACTCGCTCAAGGCAAAAGCTGCTCTACAGACAAAATGTCCCATATGCTAGTCCTCTGAACCTCGCGAAGGTGGATGGGGTTGGAAAGACCTTTCTTGGAGAGTAGCTCATTGTTTCTCAGATTGGCTGCAGGAATAACCACCTCCAAGTCCTTTTGTCATCTCTTCCACAGACCACAGATGCTGAATGGAGAGAAATAAAGTCAGATTCCTGCCCTCTGTCCAGCCCAACAGGCGTTAGTCAAGGCTCCAACAAGGCTCACAGGGCCCATGTTTTTTCCCCATCCCTCCAGCACTCAAACCATCCAAAACAATTGAAAGGAGGTGGCAGGATCTTCCAACTTCTCCAGAGCCCACGTGCCCTTAGACTGTAGGAGGTGCACGCTTCAGGGAGGGCAGGAGCCCAGCACTGGGAAAGCCCAGAGGGAGAGCTGAAGGGAGGAAGCTTGGGCTCCAGCCTTGGGCAAGCCCTGCTCCCCTTCCCCTGCCTCACGAGTGACCAATGCATCCTCGCGTAGCTTCTCACCTGCGACACCATCTCTCCCTGAACAGTGTCCCTTTCCTGCAAAAAACAGCTCAGGAACTGCACCGTTCATGCTCCAGTCTGCTCTGGGGCTGGGTCCTCCTGGACAATGAAAGTAGAGCAGGTCTTCTTGGTGCTTTCTAAGAGGAAAGGCCCTGCCCCATTAGAAGGAGAAGGCCTCACCTCAGGGCAGGCAAGATGATTGTCCCAGTGACACCGGTCTTTCTTCACAGAAATGGCAGTAGAGGCAAGGACCCTACAGACCCCTGCAATCTTCTCAAGAGCAGGACGTCCAGCAGCTGTCTCAACAAATTCAAGCTCTGCAGACAGCCTTGATGAAGATGAAGGGGTTCACAGAGAGGGTCTTTCAGATCCTCAGAGCAGTCATGGAGAGCCAACAAGGTAAGCAGGCAATTCACAGGATGACCTTCATCTCTCAGAAGGCAAAAGCTGGTCTACAGACAAACCGTCTCGTGAGATAGTCCTCCAAACCCCCTGAAGATGGATGCGGTTGGACAGACCTTCCTTGGAGAGTAGCTCATGTCCTGTGCCAATGAGACACCTCCATGCTCAAATGTCGACTGAGAGTAGTCAAGGTCCATCTTCTCTCCATTGGCATTGAAGGGAGTGAGTACCATGGGCTCTGTATGACTGTGAGACCTGGTAAGGTTTTCCACCTCCAAGTCCTGCCTCCTTCTCTCTCCCTTTGCCCACTTGTCTCCCTCATGACCAACAGTCTTGTCTCCCAGAGCCCACTGATGCTGGCTGCAGACACAGAGGGGGTCGATTCCTGCCCTGCATCCTGCCCGGCAGGGCTTTGTCCAGCCTTCAGAAAGGCTCACAGGGCCTTTCCTCATCCCTCCAGCGCTCAAGCTGTCCAAAGCAATTAAAAAGAGGTGGCAGGATCTTCCCACTTCTCCAGAGCCCACGTGCCCTTAGACTGTGGGAGGTGCATGCTTCAGGGAGGGCAGGAGCCCGGCAGGGGAAAGCCTCAGGGGAGAGCTGAAGGGAGGAAGCTAGGGCTCCGGCCTTTCTTTTCTGGGAGGTTCTTCTCTGTGAAAGTGGATCACTTTTCTGGTCCATGGTCTGGCCATTCCTCTGTCCTCTCTTTCTCATCTAACAAGAAATGAAAGGCTGAGCTCATGTCACAACAGCTTTTAGTTCTCCATGGACTTAAGAGGGAGCAACCTGGAGCCATGTGCCCTGTGCCTGAGAAGGAAAATATTCACACGTGCAGATGTACTTTTTTCTCTTGAAGACTCTTTACAAATGAGAATAGAACTAGCTATGATAGCTCTGTGTGTGTGTGTGATGGGGGCATAGAGGAGCGTGGGGGCTGGGGAAGACCTCAGTGTAACCTAGGGCAGATAGTTGGAAAACTGTGACTAGATCCCCCTCCACTGTTTATTAGTGGACACGAGAAGACTCAGAAGCTCTAAAGTATAATGGACAGTAAGCTAGTATTAAGGCTCTGTGGGAGAAGTGTTGCAGTGGGGAAGATTTAATTAACACTCGGAGACACTCAGGCAGCGGTTGGGCTGCTGGTGAGCTAGGGGCATCCCCATGTGCATATGGGTCCAGTGAAGAGCCCTGCAGCTAGAACTGTTCCCATTGTTTGGCAAACCAGAGATTCCTCCTTCGGAAAAAATTGATCCCCCTTGTACCCTATCAATTCTCCTTTGCCACTACTATGACATCTTCTTCTTACTCCCCAAGAATTCCTACCTAGATTTCAGGTCTGGTTAGAGCCTTTGCAGCTAAAAGACCAAGCATCCCAGTGGCCTCAGGCCTTGCTCTCTTTGGAGGATGGCACGGGGCCTTCTCATGTGTTTTCCAACTTACAGAACAACTATGCTGCTACAGGAGAATATGGTGGTTTTGTCAGCAGCATGGGCTGTGTCTTAGCATGGAGTAGACCAACATGCCTTGACAAACCCACTGATTGCCTTCTTTTGTCTTTTTCCCACAGAGTTTTTGAATGCACGGTTCTACAAAGGCAAGCATAAGGGAGATGATGGATGTAAGTACTGAGTCTGAACGTAGCTCTGGAAAACACATACAACTGCTCAGAGAGCTGTTTGGAGAACAAACTACTCAGAGGAAGGATTGTTTGATAACTGTTTTCTTTGTTGTGTGCTGCCAAAGACCCTTCTTGTGCTTTACAAGAGTTATTTCAGCTGTGGGGAGCAGTGGCGGCCAGTTTGCATTGGCCGCTTTAGCCCCCNCCTGCTGAGTGTACAGACACTTGGTGCATTTGTGTCATACAGTCATGGTCCATGGAATTTCTCCCCATACACTCATGCAAGCAGATTCTGTGATTCTGGTTTTGCCCAAAGAGGAGGTGTGTGCCAAGGCATGGTTCTTACCCTCTGGTCACCTCTCTTAGAGTTCTCCCTGATGGTCATGACATGTTCAAGGCAGTGTCTTTGAGTCACTTTGCATTTGGTGCATGCCAACCCCACTCTCAGCATGCCATAGATGTGAGACAAAGGAGATGCGAACTTTGGGACAGTAGAAGCAAGAAGCTTCATAGAATCCGAGAATGGTTTAGGTTGGTAGGGACTTTTAAAGATAATCTTGTTAATCCCACTGCCATGGTCAGGGGCACTTTCCACTAGACCATGTTGTTCTAACCCTCTCCAGCCTGGTCTTGAACACCTCCAGGGATGAGGACTCCACAACTTCCCTGGGAAATTTCTTCCAGTGCCTCATCACCCTCAGAGTAAATATTGTTTTCCTAATCTCTAGTCTAAATCTCCCCTCTTCCACATTGAAGCCATTACCCCTCATTCTATCAGTACATGTCCTTGTAAAATGTCCCTCTCCAGTGTTCTTGTGGCACCCTTTAGATACTGGAAGGTTGCTATATTTTCTTCCAGCAGCCTTCTCTTCTCCAGGCTGAACCACCTAAAATCTCTCAGCCTGTGTTCATAGAAAGGATGCTTCGTCCCTCTGATCATATTCTGGGAAAGCATCTGCTTCGGGTGCACCAGAGTGGAGTACAAGGGACGGCAAGGGAACCTGTGGGAGGGGGCACATAACACAGAGTTGCACAAATGTAGCCTTTATGCTTTTTACTACTTAAGTGACTTGATCGTTGCAGTGGATGTCACCCTGGATGCTGACACAGCTCACCCCAGATTGGAAATCTCTGACAATGGAATGAGTGTGAAAGATACTGGTGCCATCAGGAGGGTGTCCAGCAAGGAGAAGAGATTTGATTCCCACACTTTTGTATTGGCAAAGGAAGGATACACATGTGGGAGACACTACTGGGAAGTGGAAGTTGGCAAGAGACGAAGCTGGTCCTTGGGTATTGCCCGGGAATCTGTGGCTCGCAAAGGGACATTGACTCTGTCCCCTAAGAGTGGCTTCTGGGTCGTAGGGTTTGCAGATGGGCGAGAGTATTGGGCCCACACAGATCCTTGGACCCGTTTGAGTGTGAGTGGGAAGCTGCAAAAGATTGGGATCTTCCTGGACATGCCAGCCAAGAAGCTGTCGTTTTACAATGTCCATAAGAAAGCAGCTCTGTACACTTTCACTGTGGGAGGTGACAGCAGCCAGGAAGAGAAGTTTTTTCCTTTCTTCTCAACGGGCCCAGCTGCTGCAAAGCCTGACGATGAGCCTCTCAAAATAGTGCAGGGGTTTGATGATGATGAGTAGTTCACTCTTCCTTGTGAAGGTCTATAAAGTACAGGAATCAGACCATGATGTTATCAGGCTGCTAGCTAGCTTGTGCCTGATGATGAGCCTCTAAGAATAATGTGGGTGTTGCTTGTGGAGCTGCAGCAAACCTCTTCATTTAGAAAGGGTGTCAAATCCACTCCTATCCTTCTTTTCTTGGTATGCAGTCTGAAGAATGTTCAGGGGGAGTTTCAAGGTCTTAATATCCCCACCTTTTTGAGAGCAGTACAGAACTGACATGTGAAAATCAAGGTAGCTGATGTTTCCATGTCAATTTTGTTGCTGTCAGGCTCTTCTGCTGCTCCTGCCATTTCTGGATTCATACAGTCAGGCAAATGCCTTTTCTCTCCTTGTTGAATCAACACTGGGCGCTCAACCAAGATCCTGGCAACGCAAGGTGAACCACATCATGGACTGTGAGAGGGAAACCAAGAAATAGCAGAATGCTTGCCTACACCCTTAAAAAACACTGTCATTCTTCAATGCCCGCACAAACTCTCTCTTGTATGCTTTTCAGAATAGGCTCTGGCAGAATGAGAAGGTCTTTCCCTTCATCTCTGTTGGGGTCTACTGCTGCTAGGACACCAGATCCCAATGTGCTGGCAATATCATAATCAGCCCAGGAGACACCAGGCACAGGGCCAAATGCCATGAACCCGAAGAATCCTTGAGCTCCGCCCCAGGTCCTGCCAGGTGGTGATGGCAAAGCGGCCAGAAATCACCTCTCTCACTATCGTTTCAAATCCCACGATTTTCATGACGTGAAACAACCATGCTTGGAATAAATGCAGACTGTTAGGAAATTTAATTGTCATTCAGGATCAAAGAAAAGAAGACATGTAACAGCTACGATGACAAGCAAGCAACCAAAGACGTCTGCAATGAGGATGCTGGGAAGCATTGGATTACAAGTGCTGTAAACCTCAACAATATGAAGTACTGTCATGGAAATGTGATTTGCTTGGAAAGGCTTTTGCAAGTAGTAACAAACATGTTAATTTTTGATTCAAGGTAGTTGCAGCCTGAGGCATTCTCTGGCCAGCTAAGGATGGCAGTACCGTTGGACTCGATGATCTGAAGGGTCTTTTCCAACATAAATGATTCTTTAATTCCATAAGCAGCTGGGAAGTTACGGTGCAGAGACATTAGACCAAGTGTCATGTCTTTCTCTTCTTGTACAAATCCAACTAAAACCATTTTGGTATGTATTTCATGTAATCAGGATATTACGTAGAAATAAATATGGCTTTTTTTCTTGTTTGATGGATTTCCATAAGTTTTTGTTATTTTTTTGTTTGTTTGTTTAAAGTGAATAAAGGACTCAGGTTTACTGTAACTCTTGTGCAGATGAGAAAGAGGAGCAGTGGCCAACTCCACCGACCTCAGTGAACCTCATTGAGGGTCAGAGTTTCCATCCCCGTACCCCATACAATCAGGAATAAGTGTACCGGGAATATGTGGGAGTCACCAGGGTGTGTGCAGTCCGCACAATGTCTTTGCAGGGCCAGTGTGAAGCCAGTCCATCTAAAATGGTACTGAAGACCAGCGTGTAAGTCTACACGTTTGCTTTATCTCAGTTAAACATAAGGGTGATGAGTGGCTCTAGAGATTCCCACCAGTATCTGAAACATCTGTATGAGGTTGGCAGATGAGGCACACAGACTGTTTTGAATTTGTGCAACGGAGCCCTACTCGACAATCAAGTTGTCTCGGAGTGTGTGCTGGATCCTACCCTGAGAGTGAAAGGGCAGGCTCTTCTGAACTCAGGAGAGAGGTCACCTTCTTGAAACCAAGTGACACAAACAAATGAAGGCCTCGGTGTGCAGAGCAGTTTTACCTTCTCTGTAAGAGGGTAAGGGATCTTCCCAGTTTTCACAGAAATATTTACTGTGCACATTTCACAAAACTGCATTGTGAATAGAATGTGTTTCTTGACCGTGTGTTCTTGGTCTAGCTGGGATGGAGCCCTTTTTCTTCACGGAAACCCATATGGTGCTGTGCTTTGCATTTGTGGTTGAACCTGTATTGACAACACCCCAGTGTCTTGGCTATTGCTGAGCAGTGGCTGCCCAGCATTGAGGTTTCTTCCATCCTCTCCTTCCCCACTCTCCCAGCAAATATTTTTCCTAATATCCAATCTAAACCTCCCCTGGTGCAACTTGAGGCCATTTCCTCTTGTTCTATCACTTGTTAGTTGGGAGAAGACACTAAGCCCCACCTTGCTACAACTTCCTTTCAGGTAGTTGTAGAGAGCGATAAGGTCTCCCCTCAGCCTCCTTTTCTCCTGACTAAACAACACCAATTCACTCAGACGCTCCTCAAATGATGCACTCTAGACCCCTCACCAGCTTTGTTGTCCTTCTCTGGCCATGCTCCAACACCTCAATGTCTTTCTTGTCATCAGGGGCCCGAAACTGGACACAGCACTGCAAGTAGGGCTTTACCAGTGCTGAGTACAGGGGGACGATGACTGCCTTAGTCCTGCAGGCCACACTATTCCTAATACAAGTCAGGATGCTGTTGCCCTTCTTGGCCACCTGGGCACACTGCTGGCTCATATTCACCCGGATGTCAACAAGCACCCCCAGGTCCTTTTCTGCCAAGCAGCTTTCCAAGCCTGTAGCATTGCACAGAGTTGTTGTGACCCAAGTGCAGCACTGACACTTGGTCTTGTTAGGTCTTGTTCCATTGGCCTCGGCCCATCAATCCAACCTATCCAGATCCCTCTGTAAAGCCATCCTGCCCTCAAGCAGGTTGGCACTCCCACCTAACTTGCCATCCACAAACTTACTCAGGGTGCACTCAATCCCCTTGTCCACGGCATTGATAAAGGTATTAAACCAAACCGGCCCCAACACGGAGCCCTGGAGAACACCACTTGTGACCGGCCACCAGCTGGATTTAACTTCATTCACCAATGGAAGTGGCTGAACATCTACCTGACAATGTAGGGGTCACAGCGGCAGTGAACAAGGGAAGATCAACTGATGTCATCTACTCGGACTTGTGCAAAGCATTTGACACTGTCCCACACGATATCCTGGTCTCTAAATTGGAGAGACATGGATTCGACAAATGGACCACTCGATGGATAAAGAACTGGCTGGACGGT
>VUYV01001178.1:8887-26531 GCA_008711295.1 Anarhynchus alexandrinus | reverse complement strand
CCAGGTTGCTCCAAGCCCCGTCCAACCTGGCCTTGAACCCCTCCAGGGATGGGGCAGCCACAGCTTCTCGGGGCAACCTGCGCCAGGGGCTCACCACCCTCATGGGGAAACACTCCTTCCTAACATCTCATCTATATCTGCCCTCTTCCAGTTTGAAGCCATTCCCCCTCCTCCTATCCCTCCATGCCCTTCTCAAAAGCCCCTCCCCAGCTCTCCTGGAGCCCCTTTAGGCACTGGAAGGGGCTCTAAGGTCTTCCCGGGGCCTTCTCCTCAATCAGCACCCGCAGGTCCTTCTCCTCAGGGCTGCTCTCCAGCCATTCCCCGCCCAGCCTGGACTTGTGCTTGGCATTGCCCCGACCCACGGGCAGCACTTGGCCTTGTTGAACCTCATGAGGTTGGCACGGGCCCACCTCTCCAGCCTGCCCAGGTCCCTCTGGACGGCATCCCTCCCCTCCAGCGTGTCTACCTCCCCACACAGCTCGGTGTCATCGGCAAACTCGCTGAGGGAGCACTCCATCCCACTGTCCATGTCTCCAACAAAGATGTTGAACAGCACGGAACTTCCCATGGTCAAGTTTGTGCCCGTTCCCTCTTGTCCTATCACAGGGCACCACTGGAAACAGACTGTTCCCATCCCCCTGGCACCCTCCCTTGAAGGATTTAGAAGCGTTGATGAGATCCCCCCTCAGTCTTCTCTTCTCCAGTCTAAAAAGCCCCAAGTCCCTCAGCCTTTCCTCATCAGAGAGATGATCCAGTCCCCTCAACATCTCCGTAGCCCTTTGCTGGACCCTCTCCAGCAGTTCCCTGTCCTTCTTCATCCGGGGAGCCCAGAACTGGACACAGTGCTCCAGATGTGGCCTCACTGGTGCAGAGTAGAGGGGGAGGATGACCGCCCTCCACCTGCTGGCCACACTCTTCTTGGTGCACCCCAGGATGCCATTGGCCTTCTTGGCCACCAGCGCACATTGCTGCCTCACGGTCATCCTGTTGGCCACCAGGACTCCCAGGTCCCTTTCCACACAGCTGCTCTCCAGCAGGTCACCCCCAACCTGTACTGGTGGAGCGGGTCATTCCTCCCCAGGTGCATGACCCCACACTTGCCCTTGCAGAACTTCATCAGGTTCCTCTCCGCCCAACTCTCCAGCCTGGCCAGGTCACGCTGGACGGCAGCACAGCCTTCTGCCGTGTCAGCCACCCCTCCCAGTGCTGTGTCATCAGGAAACTCTCTGATGGTACACTCTGTCCCTTCATCCAGGTCATGGATGAACATATTGACCAGGACTGGACCCAGAACTGACCCCTGAGGGACACCACTCGTTACTGACCTCCAACCAGACTCTGCACCACCAACCACAACCCTCTGAGCTCTATCTGTCAGCCACTGTTCACTCCACCCCACTCTCCATTCATCCACCCCACCCTGCCTAAGCTTGCCCGTGAGGATGATGTGGGAGACGGTGTCGAAAGCCTTGCTGAAGTCAAGGCAGACACCATCCACTGCCCCCCTCATCCACCCACCCAGTCACGCCATCCTAGAAGGCTGTCAGGTTAGTCAGACACGACCTCCCCTTGGTGAACCCATGTTGACTACTTCTGATACCCTTCTTTTCCTCCACATGCCTGGAGATGACCCCCAGAATGAGCTGTTCCATCATCTTTCCAGGGATGGAGGTGAGGCTGACCGGCCTGCAGCTTCCTGGGTCATCCTTCTTGCCCTTTTGGAAGACTGGAGTGACATTGGCTCTCCTCCAGTCCTCAGGCACCTGCCCTGTTCTCCAGGACCTTTCAGAGATGATGGAGAGCGCCACAGCAATGACTTTCGCCATTGTGGCACCGCAATGACTCCTTCTGTTTAGAAAGGGACAAGACCCCCTGGCTCCAAGGGGGGCTCCCTCCAGCCTGGTCACATACCACTGCAGGTCCCCAGGGGCTCTGGGCAGTGGAAAGGGGACAACCCTCTACTGATGTCCCCGAGCTGCCCACCCTGCCAGGCACATCATCCCCTGGGGGCTTCCCCAGACCCGGGGGACGCAGGGATGGAGAGGACGGGCCAGGGGGGAAAGGGCCGAGCACACAGCGCCCGGCAGAGGAGCCCACACCGTGCTGGAGATGATGGAGACTCACCCAACAGTGCATCTCGTTCCTCTGGAAAGGAAAAACAGAAACAATGAGTGATCAGAAGGGACAGATTCTCATCCTAAAACTGCTCCCACAGAAAAAAGGAAGACCTCTGGCGGGTCCCAAACCCTTCTATTTGTGGAGAGAAAAAACTCCCCCAAATGCTGGGAATGGCTCCCTCCAGCCTGGTCATGTCCCACCACTGAGCACACAGCGCCCGGCAGAGGAGCCCACGTCATGATGGAGATGATGGAGACTCACCCAACAGTGCATCTCGTTCCCCTGGAAAGGAAAAACAGAAACTATGAGCGGTCAGATGGGACAGCTTCTCATCCCAAATGTGCTCATGCCGGTGCAGACAGAGCTCGGGCAGATCCCAAACACCTTCTCCTTGGAGAGAGGGAAAAGACCCCCCACCTCCCAGGGAGGACTCCCTACAGCCTGGTCATGTCTCACGGCTGGTGTCCATCAGCTGTGGTAAGGGGAGAGGTGACAACCCTGTGCTGGTGTCCCCGAGCTGCCCACCCTGCCAGGCACAGCATCCCCTGGGGGCTTCCCTGGACCCGGAGGATGCAGGGATGGAGAGGACGGGCCAGGGGGGAAAGGGCCGAGCACACAGCGCCCGGCAGAGGAGTCCTCGTGATGATGGAGATGATGGAGCCCACACCGTGCTGGAGATGATGGAGACTCACCCAGTGCTGCAGCTTGTTTCTCTGGAAAGGAAAACAGAAACGATCAGTGGTCAGATGGGACAGATTCTCATCCCATGGCTGCTCCTGCAGGAAAGGGAAGAGCTCAGGCAGATCCCAAAATCCTTCTGTTTGGGGAGTGGGAAAAGACCCCCAAATGCTGGGAATGGCTCCCTCCAGCCTCATCATGTCCCACCACTGGCACCCATGGAAGAGGACCAGGGGAGGGTGGCCAGCCCTGTGCTGGTGTCCGCGAGCTGCCCACCCTGCCAGGCACATCATCCCCTGGGGGCTTCCCCGGACCCGGGGGATGCAGGGATGGAGAGGACGGGCCAGGGGGGAAAGGGCCGAGCACACAGCGCCCGGCAGAGGACCCCATGTCATGATGGAGATAGATGATGAAGATGATGAAGACTCACCCAGTGCTGCATCTCGTTCCTCTGCAAAGGAAAAACAAAGCAATGTGTGAGCAGAGGGGACAGATTCTCATCCCAAAACTGTTCCCACAGGAAAGGGAAGAGGTTGGGAACGTCCCGAACCCTTCTATTCGTGCAGTGGGAATAGACCCCCATACCCTGGGAATGGCTCCCTCCAGCCTGGTCATGTCCCACAACTGGCAACCATGGAAGAAAAGCAGGGGTCAGGGGACAACCCTCTGCTGGTGTCCCCGAGCTGCCCTCCCTGCCAGGCACATCATCCCCTGGGGGCTTCCCCGGACCCGGGGGACGCAGGGATGGAGAGGACGGGCCCGGGGGGAAAGGGCCGAGCACACAGCGCCCGGCAGAGGAGCCCATGTGATGATGGAGATGATGGAGACTCACCCAACAGTGCATCTCGTTCCTCTGGAAAGGAAAGAAAAAATTGATGAGTGTTCAGAGGGGACAGATTCTCATCCCAAAGCTGCTCCCGCAGGAAAGGGAGGAGCTCAAGCAGGTCCCCAACCCTTCTCTTTGGGAAGAGAGACAACAACCTCGAACCCAGGGAATGGCTCTCTCCAGCCTGGTCAGGTCCCACCAATGGCACGCATGGAAGAAGAGCAGGGGAGCGTGTCCAGCCCTGTGCTGGTGTCCCCGAGCTGCCCACCCTGCCAGGCACATCATCCCCTGGGGGCTTCCCCAGACCCGGGGGACGCAGGGATGGAGAGGACGGGCCAGGGGGGAAAGGGCCGAGCACACAGCGCCCGGCAGAGGAGCCCACACCGCGCTGGAGATGATGGAGACTCACCCAACAGTGCATCTCGTTCCTCTGGAAAGGAAAAACAGAAACAATGAGTGATCAGAAGGGACAGATTCTCATCCTAAAACTGCTCCCACAGAAAAAAGGAAGACCTCTGGCGGGTCCCAAACCCTTCTATTTGTGGAGAGAAAAAACTCCCCCAAATGCTGGGAATGGCTCCCTCCAGCCTGGTCATGTCCCACCACTGAGCACACAGCGCCCGGCAGAGGAGCCCACGTCATGATGGAGATGATGGAGACTCACCCAACAGTGCATCTCGTTCCCCTGGAAAGGAAAAACAGAAACTATGAGCGGTCAGATGGGACAGCTTCTCATCCCAAATGTGCTCATGCCGGTGCAGACAGAGCTCGGGCAGATCCCAAACACCTTCTCCTTGGAGAGAGGGAAAAGACCCCCCACCTCCCAGGGAGGACTCCCTACAGCCTGGTCATGTCTCACGGCTGGTGTCCATCAGCTGTGGTAAGGGGAGAGGTGACAACCCTGTGCTGGTGTCCCCGAGCTGCCCACCCTGCCAGGCACAGCATCCCCTGGGGGCTTCCCCGGACCCGGGGGACGCAGGGATGGAGAGGACGGGCCAGGGGGGGAAGGGCCGAGCACACAGCGCCCGGCAGAGGAGTCCACATCATGATGGAGATGATGGAGACTCACCCAGTGCTGCAGCTTGTTTCTCTGGAAAGGAAAACAGAAACGATCAGTGGTCAGATGGGACAGATTCTCATCCCATGGCTGCTCCTGCAGGAAAGGGAAGAGCTCAGGCAGATCCCAAAATCCTTCTGTTTGGGGAGTGGGAAAAGACCCCCAAATGCTGGGAAAGGCTCCCTCCAGCCTCGTCATGTCCAACCACTGGCACCCATGGAAGAGGACCAGGGGAGGGTGGCCAGCCCTGTGCTGGTGTCCCCGAGCTGCCCACCCTGCCAGGCACATCATCCCCTGGGGGCTTCCCCGGACCCGGGGGATGCAGGGATGGAGAGGACGGGCCAGGGGGGAAAGGGCCGAGCACACAGCGCCCGGCAGAGGACCCCATGTCATGATGGAGATAGATGATGAAGATGATGAAGACTCACCCAGTGCTGCATCTCGTTCCTCTGCAAAGGAAAAACAAAGCAATGTGTGAGCAGAGGGGACAGATTCTCATCCCAAAACTGTTCCCACAGGAAAGGGAAGAGGTTGGGAACGTCCCGAACCCTTCTATTCGTGCAGTGGGAATAGACCCCCATACCCTGGGAATGGCTCCCTCCAGCCTGGTCATGTCCCACAACTGGCAACCATGGAAGAAAAGCAGGGGTCAGGGGACAACCCTCTGCTGGTGTCCCCGAGCTGCCCTCCCTGCCAGGCACATCATCCCCTGGGGGCTTCCCCGGACCCGGGGGACGCAGGGATGGAGAGGACGGGCCCGGGGGGAAAGGGCCGAGCACACAGCGCCCGGCAGAGGAGCCCATGTGATGATGGAGATGATGGAGACTCACCCAACAGTGCATCTCGTTCCTCTGGAAAGGAAAGAAAAAATTGATGAGTGTTCAGAGGGGACAGATTCTCATCCCAAAGCTGCTCCCGCAGGAAAGGGAGGAGCTCAAGCAGGTCCCCAACCCTTCTCTTTGGGAAGAGAGACAACAACCTCGAACCCAGGGAATGGCTCTCTCCAGCCTGGTCAGGTCCCACCAATGGCACGCATGGAAGAAGAGCAGGGGAGCGTGTCCAGCCCTGTGCTGGTGTCCCCGAGCTGCCCACCCTGCCAGGCACATCATCCCCTGGGGGCTTCCCCAGAATCGGGGGACGCAGGGATGGAGAGGACGGGCCAGGGGGGAAAGGGCCGAACACACAGCGCTCGGCAGAGGAGTCCACACCGTGCTGGAGATGATGGAGACTCACCCAGTGCTGCATCACGTTTCGCTGGAAAGGAAAACAATAGCAATACGTGACCAAAACCAACAGATTCTCATCCCACAGCTGCTCCCGCAGGAAAGGGTAGTGCTCAGGCACATCCCAAACTCTTCTGATTGTTGAGTGGGAAAAGACACCTAAGCCCTGGGAATGGCTTTCTCCAACCTGGTCATGTCCCACCACTGGCACCCATGGAAGAAGAGCTGGGGAGCGTGTCCAGCCCTGTGCTGGTGTCCCCGAGCTGCCCACCCTGCCAGGCACATCATCCCCTGGGGGCTTCTTCTGGGCCCCATCAACCCCCACCAGTCACCAGAGAAGGACCAAGAGCCACCCAAGCCCACGTCCCTCCCAGGGGCTCCTTTCTCAGGAGGCTTTGCTGCTGGAGGGGCCAGAAGGACTCACCCAGCTCTCTGCGCTGCAGCCCTGGAAAGCAAAGACCGAGGAAGAGGTGGTCAGGAGAGCACACGCTTCATCGCGGGGACCATCTCAGGAGGGTCTCTTGCACCCTCCCACCAGCCAGCTGCCCTGCCCACGCTCCCTGTCCTCCCACCCACCCCCGTGTCCTTGTCCCCGTCCTTCCTTTGCCCAAAGAGCTTCTTTAATCAAGGCACAACACTGCTGTGACCCAAACTCACGTTTTGTTCTCCACAGATAAGCACTGAGGCCCGTTGACACGACGGAAAGCGTGAGGAACACCCCCAGAGCTGCCATCCAGTGATGGGCATTGTGGAAAAAGGGAGCTGAGAAACAAAACCAACATCGGGAAAAGGGCTCATTTTGCAGTCCCGTGTACAAACAGAAGAAAAACAAGAAAAAACCCCAACTTCCATCTCCCAAACCCTTGTCCTGGGAGCGCTGGGCTCAAGGGGACGGGGTCCTCTCCAGCCCATGGCCCTGCCGCCACGCGCGCACCTGAGATGTGCAGGGACGACGCCTGCTCCTGGCCGAGGCGGCTGTTCCTCACCACGCAGGACACGTCCCCCTCTCCGGAGCCGCTCACAACGACGACATCTTGGACCTCCACCAGGCCCCTCTCATCAGAGGAACGTCTCTGGGAGAGCGAGGGCAGATGCTGCCCGCCGGCACCTCTCCACAGCACCTCCGGTTGCGGGTACCAGCCGGCCGAGCGACACACCACGCGGATGCCTCCGTCCTCGTGAGCCTCCAGAGAGAGGTGAGGGACAGAGCCCACCGCTGGGGGAAGAGCCCGCGCTTGGGCTGACGTGGGGATGGACTCGGCACAAAGGCCCAGACCCAACCCCATCCCCGGCACACCACAGGGCCCCAAGGGGCCACCGCAAAGTCCCTCGCGCCACCAAACCCACCCCAAGCTCTGCAGGAACCGGAGGGCGTTGATGCCAAATGACCCCGCATCTCCCAGAAAACAGCACCCGTGGGAAGAGCCCCCTCGGACCGACCTCTGTCCACGGCTCTGGGCCTTCGGCACCGAATGGGTGGGCGTGAGGATGGGAGTGAGGTGTGGGAGGGACACACAAACCCACCGACACCTGGACCATCCCCGCGAAACACCCCACCGGACACAAACCTGCCACCTCCAGCTCCACCAGAGCTTCTCCATAAGAGGAGTCATCTTTCACCGTGCAGACGTACTGGCCATCATCAGAGGGTCTCACCCCACTGATCCACAAGTCCACGAGTCCACTGGAGAGACCGTCTCTGGCCAACTCCGTCCTTCCAACGTATTCTTCCATCTGTGCCCCATACACGTCCTGTCCGTTCTGGTAGAGGTGCACCATTTCAGATATGCGGCGGCGGATCCACCTGATCTCCAAGCTCCGAGCATCCACGGCGGCGGACAAGTGACATGGCAGCACGACGTCCTGCCCCACGGTGGCACGCAGAGGGTGGCCTGGTCCCACCACTCTGAACTCCGCTTGGCGAGGGAGAAGGACACAGAGACGTTCACTGAGGGGCGTCGCAGAGCGAGGGGCGAGCTCGGCGTGAGCACAGCACGCTCCATCCCGCGGGCGGCACTTGGCCCTCCCCGTGCTCCAATGGCACTGGAGGAACTGGAGAGGGAGCGGGAGGGCTCGAAGGAGAAGGAGGTTTCCTGGGAGTGGGAGCCGCTGCAGAATATGACCCCCACCCAGAGAACGGCCCCCACCCCACCCACAAACGCTTCAGGGCAGCACTGCGGGACGGGACCGCGGGGCCCCAGGGCAAGGGAGGTGAGGCTTCAAGAGCCAAAGCGAAAGTGAAACTAAAAGCCATGGGCGGCTGAGCTCTGGGCTCAGCTCCCTCTGCCCCACAGCTCCCACCCGGAGTGGGCAAAAGCCCCCCCAGCCCTGCAGCATCCCTACCTGATCCCAGCCGCAGGAGGTGGAGGGTCACCACAAAGCCCAGGAGGCCCCCGGGGCTGGCGGGGAAGCACATCTGCGGCCGCAGCTGGAGCAGAGGGTGGGAAGGGAGGCAGAGGGCGGTCAAGGGGGGGTTCCAGCCCCCGCAGAGGCCGTGGGCGAGAAGGCCCCCAGCAGAGGCTCCACAAGTCCCACCACAGCACCTGCACCACCACCCTGGCGGCCGGAGGAACCCTCGCTCCAGGGCAGGACGGGAGCACAGGCGGCTCCCGCTGCAGCCCCTGCTCTGCCCCGCTCCCCCTCCCCACCATTTGCTCTCGAGACCTCACAGATTAGATCTTCTAAACCCCCCACCCGCGGAAAGAGAAGTCCCTCACCGGAGGGGTACGAGCTGCCGGAGTTACCAGGCTGCACCCAACATCTCCAACCTTTGCCCAGGTTCCAGGTGTGGAACTTGAGGCTTTGGAGTGCCTCCAGGCTCCACCTCCCCCACCAGAAGCTGCGGTTCCTCCTACTGAGACGCTCCGGAATCTGCAGATGTAAAATGAACCTCCAAGGAGAAAGCGCTGAAGGGAAACCATCACCCTCCCCATTGCGGGGTGGGAGGAGGTGGAGGTGGCTTCTCCCACGGCTCTACGTCTCCCGGCAGCCTCTGCTGGGGCAGAGACTGGGTGAGGTTTTTACACCCGTAAATAAGCATTTTCTGTCAGAAAACAGCCCGGTGTAGGAGGATGGAGCTGCCAAGCTTCAGCGCCTCAAGGCAGCGTCTCATCACCTCTGTCCCATCTTGGGTCAAGATGCCCCAATGCTTCAAGACAATGTGCCAGATCTCCGATGGCACAAGCAGTGAAGCCGAAGCAACGATCCAGCTAGTGGGACCTGGGAAGAAGTCTCTTCCAACTCCAGAAACAGCGTTTGGTCAATGTCTCAGTTGGCTGCCCGGGCTCTGAGCTGCAGGAGCTTCTCAGCACCTTGTCCCCAGTGTCTTCGCAAGTCTTCATTGGGCTAACGGTGATGCCGGACAATGTCACCTGGATGTGGCTGGATCGCTCTGTGCTGGACACTCACCAGTAAGTCCAGTTCATCCCTTTGGGTTTGTCCCCAAAACCAGTCTGGGTCCTGCTCTTGGGGTTCTCCAGGAGCTTTTTCTGTCTCCCCACCCAAAGGACAGGGACCTTCTAACCCCTCTTGCAGGTTCCCCAACTTGGTCTCTGCCACCACCAGCAGCTGTGCCCTGGGGAAAAGCTCCCAAATCCACTCCGATGCCAGACGGGGCCGCGAGAAAGACACCGTCACCCTTGGAGCTGCTCTGGTCCTGCCTGCAGCCCCACGGCTGGAGGGGGAAAAATACCTTCACCCCTCTTCTTCCTCCATGCCATGGCAAGGAGGGGATGGTGGGACAAGTGCCTGCATTTCCACCCCACCTCCCTTTGCCCTCTTGCGGTGGCCACAGCACTTTCCCACGGGGAAGGACGGAGAAGGGAAAAAGCCTCGCTTTTCCCTAGGGAAAAGAGGAGGACATGGATCCCCCCCCTTCCTCCCTGGAGCCATCCCAGAGCCGCATCCCAGGACTTGGTCCTTCCCACAACCCCAGGAGCTGCCAGACAACATTGAATAAGGCAAGAAAATTCCAAATTTTTTTTCAATTTTTTTTTTTTTTTAAAGCAAATTCTGCTAGAAGAGATTCTCTTGCAACACCATAAAAAAAAAATTAAAAAATAAGGAAAAAAGGCGCACAACGAGCAGAAAACACACCCTTGAGGTGTGTGAGGGAAATGGGTGAGGGAAGGGAGAACTCACGGGCAGAGGCGGAGGTGGGAGCCTCTCCCCACCCAGAAGAAAGGGAAGACACTCTCCCCACCGAATGAGACCTTTTGGAACGTAAAGATGGGGGGGTCACGCTCAGCCAGGTAAAATGCCACTTGCCCCCCTCCATAGTCCAAAGACACCCGCACCCTCCCAGTTTCCCCAGTGGCGGGGAAGGTGGTGATGGGGGAAGCGAAGACGCGGTACCGATTCCCCCACCGCCCCATGGCCCAGATCCCCTTCTCCGGTTGAAACTCGAGCCAACCCTTCCTAGGGACGGAACGTCGGGCCACCCCCAGCGCCCAGGTCCTGCCTGCGGCCACCTCCACCTCCCAGCAGTGTCTCCCCACGGTGAAGCCCCGACAGCCCAACACACAGCAGGATGCATCGAATCGTTGAGGGGTGGTGGGTAGATCTTGCTCAGCATCTGTCCATCTCACCCCCCGCCGGTCCCGGGACAGGAGGAGCCGGGCGTTGGCGGTGTCAGGGTCCAGAGTCACGAACGCTGCCAGGGATGGAGAAGAAAGTGGCATTGGAGGAGGATATCTCACCCCCCAAAAAGCCCTGCTCCAGCTGGGACGAGCCCCAGCATCATGCATCTGCTTGGGAGCGAACACATCTCCACGGGAGCAGACACATCTCCACATCTTCATGCTTGGGAAAGCCTTGCCTCATGCTGGAGGACTGGGCCGAGCTCCTTTGTATCTTCAGGAACCCCAAAGAGAGCTCAACTCCTCATTTCCCAGCCATTTTAAGCACCGTTTGGGCTAAAACCGACTTTGCCGGAGCCCTCCCTTGGAGCTCCTCCGAAGAAACTCACCTTTTCCATCTCCTCCTAGAGATGGTCCTTGCTCTTTCTGCAGTTCGGATGGCAGAATGTCTAGGGGATGAAGAACAAAGGTTGGACATCCCACTCTCCAGCCGGTAATTCTCGCTCTTGCCCCCATCGTGTTTTTCCTGGGAAAATGGGAAAACCAGCAGCAGAGCGAGCTGTCCCCTCCTGGACTGGAGAAAATAACCCCCGACGGACCCAGTCACGCTCCACGGTACCTTGAAGTCTCCCCAACGTCTCTCTGAGGACATCGTTTTGGCGAGAAATGACACGGAGCCTCTGCTCCAGGTCCGAGAAGGTCTCCACCATCCTCCGAGCGCTGCCCATCTCCCACCTGGATGCAAACCATTAGATATGGGACTCGGCATGATGGTGTGAGATGCCGGGACCATCCCTCCTTCCCCTGCGCCCTGGGTGACTTGGGGATGGTGGGAGAGCTGGCTGTCCCCAAAATGTCTCTCTGTCCCAGGCTCAGAGATGCCAACCAGCTCTGTACAGGAAGACACTTGGGTCCCTGTTGCCCTGATGGCCAAGAGGACCTCCAGTCTGAGGGTCCTTTTTCTCATGGTGTCCCCACACCGGGGTTCAGGGGTACCTTCTTGTCCCCACACCCCTCCAAGCCTCACTTCAAGCCCTGCCTGAACTGCCAAAATGCCCATTTTTGTTCCAGAAACCACAGGGATGCTGCCTGTGAGCCTTCCCCCCAACTGTTGAGACGTGGGTGGTGGAAGAGCACGTACCTGTCCACAGCGCTCCGGGCATCCTGGAAGAGAGAGAGAGAAAAGCCTCAGTATCACATCCCAAAACTGGGGGAAGAGTCCAACCAAGGTGCCGTTGGACCCTCTTCTATCTTATCTGGCAGAGCATCCGACCTGCAGGAATCTGCTCGCAGGTTGCTCAAGCTTCTCCTCCATCTGGCAGATGAGGACATCGAGGAGTGAAATCTCCCCCGACATCTTGGTCTCCTCTTCCTCCTGCCTCCTCATCATCTCCCTCTCCAGCTCTCCCAGCCGAGCCAGGAGGACAAGCTCTTGGTCCTTCAGAAACCGGCGCAGCTGCCGAAATTCGGACACAACCTTCTGCCTCTCCACCTCCGTCTGTGTCTGTGGGACATGGAAAGACAACACCATGGGCCACACCATTCCATGGGTCACAGTGGTCCAACACCTCTATTTTTTTTCTGGGCGGTGGCAACAGCTACTGACCAAACAGTCCTGGCACCGCCTCTCTCCGCTCCTTTTCATTCCCAAAATCTCTTCCCTTCGTTTCTTGAGCTTCTCCAGGTCACCGCGTATTTGCTCCTGGAAGAAGAACAAATGGATCGGGAGGGTATCTAGGGGGGCGTTGGGGAGGGGATGGGATGGTTGGAAACACTGTCCCCGCAGCATGGGCACGAGGATGGAGAAGACACGGGAGAACAACAGAGGAGCCAGTTTAATTCTCGCATGAAATAAATCGGAAAACACCCGTTGATTGATTTGGGGCAAAGGCTTTGGTCTGAAAATTAATATTTTTAGCCAAAAGAGTTGTTTGCTATTTTTTTTCTAGCTCTCCCCATTTATTTCCATTTATTTATTTTCATGGCGGGGGGGAACCCCAAAACTGTGGAGAACTTCAAAGCCGGCTTGAAGCCTGCAGTCCCGAGAAGCTCAAAGAAACCACATTATCCCTTAAAGTGGTCAGAAAAAAAATTCAGAAGAGGAATAACCCGAGCTCGGTCGCGGACCTGACCTTGTCCTCCTGGGCAGATTCCTCTACGTGGGCTGCAGTGGGACCTCCACGAGCCCTTGGTCCATCACGGCTGGAACCAGATGCTTTTGCGCCACCCTTGAAGGTGACCGTCCTCTTGCGCCAGGAGCAGAGGTGCTCCTTCTCCTCCCTGCCTCCTTCCAGCCCCAAGAGCTTCAGCTTCTCCTCCAAATGCTCCAAATGCAATTTTGGCTGGAAATTCCCTTTCCTGAGCCGGCTTCGGTGGCTGACTGCCTCAGTATCTCCAAGCCTTCCTCGCTCCGGCCAAGATCGGGCCACGCCACCTCCGCAGCTGGTGGGGTCGGAGCCCAGGTGGTCAGGATGCTGTGGGTCAGCGTGGTGGGTGCTTTCTTCCCCCCCTTCTCTTGCTCTAGATGAACTGGAGGCCATGGCAGCAGCTCCTCCAGCCTCTCTTGCTCCTCTTCTCCTCACTGCCTACAGTGGAGTGAACAGAGAAAAGGTCTCAGCATGGGTGGAGGAAGGAGGAACAGCGGAGGGAAGGTCTATCCTCTTCTAGATGTTAATTTTGGGAAGGGATGAATGGTCCTCCAGCGAGCCTTGGACTTTAACATCCATCTCTTGAGCATCGAGGTTTGTCTCACCTATGTCCAAAGCCTGCGTTGACATCTCAGGTTGGTGTCTCCACTCCTGGGACAGCCAAAGCAGAAGGAGCCAACCTTCCCACCTGGTGGAAACTGGCATTTCATCCCAAAAAAACTCTGTTTCTAACCCTCTCCCTTGCTGGTACGTGACCTGGTGTCCCCCCCAACATCTGCTTCCCACCCTTCAAAGCACGGACCAAAGCCTTCGGGTGCACTTGCCAACAGGGAAACCCTCCAACGCTGCGCAGAAACGGTGTGGAAAGTGGCTTTTCTGTCTTCTTGCTGCTTTCCCTTTATTGGCAACCGATTTTAATCGATGGATGCAGCAGAGGCAGAACCCAAAAGCCTGAAGCAACCCCAAATTTCACCACCCTTCATCTTTCCGCTTGGAAAAACATCTCGGCAGTGCCGGAGCGGCCGGAATATCCCCCACCGTCCCAAAAAGCCAAACTCACCCGTTCGGCAGCAGCAACACGAGGTCTTCGTAGACTTTTTTTTCCTCCCCCTCCTGAGCGTGGGGTGATTTAAGTCCACGGGACTCCTCTCCGGCCAACCCCCGGGGCCGTTCGAGCTCGGAGTCGGATGACGCGGGGAAAATATCAGCCCTATTTAAGGAAACGCGGAGAGGAATGCGCTGCCCGCTGGCGTCTCCCTGCCAGAGGACAGGCTCGCTCACGTCCCTCTGCGGATCAGTGTCCCCACGGTGGACTTTCCACCCCAAGATAAAGCTCAGGTTGAAAATCCTTCAGCATTTTCAGCTATAAGGTAAAAAAAAAAATAAATCTCTTCGGCTACTGGGCCACCGCCACCCAACACATGGACCATCCGAGCACAGTCGCCTCCTGGGGGGGTCACCACCTGCTTTGGCCACCACCAGGGTGGAAAAAAAATAGGCGCAGCGGTCATCCGGCTGCTTTAAATAGAGAGCCGGGCAGCTTTTTTCGTCTCATGTCCAACCTTTTTGGTGGGTGACGAGCAGCCCCGGGCCGCCTTCCCGACGGCAATCTGGAATTCCAGCAAAAACAACTCGATAAAACTCGTGCTTGCTGGTGGTGATATCCAGCAGGGAGGGGGGGTGTGGAAGGGCGGTTTCTCCACTGTGGCGTTTCCCACATTGATGGTTACTTAGAAAAGGGTTTTTTAAAGAATTTAGTATATATTTATTATATATTTCCCCTCCAATTTCTGTCTGCTGGCAGAAGGAACGGTGTTTTGAGCTGCTACAGCAAGCGTGCGTTCTTAGCTACTACGTTATCATCTCAAAGCCCTCAGACATGAACGATCCATCCCTCTCCTACCCTCTTCCCCCTGCTTGGGTCTTCTCCTGCCCACCCTACACCAGTGCCACCCCAGCTGCGGGTTGCAAGGGCAATACTGAAGGTTTCTGGCCCGAAGAACTGCAGGAGAAGAGGCCAAAACCATAGGGCTGAGACCCTGAGCTGATCTGACCATTGCTGACGGGTGGGAGACGACACCATCCCTCCCCGGTGGGATCACACAACGGGATCCACCTCAAACGTCCCCCGTTTTTAGGTGGGCAGGCCGGGTAAGATGCCGCAAGGAGAGCTCATAGGGGCTGCTGCGGGCATCATCCGAAAGGGCTTCACGTTGAACCAGCTGGAAGAAGAACTCAAAACGCTCTGGAGAGTCTCAAGTGGTTTATTGTCAGGTGGGAACGACCAGTTGGCCATCCCGTGGTGGGGCAAGAGACAAGATTTAAGGCTTTACAGGTGGCTAAGAACAAGCAGGGATTAAAGAGGAATCCATCGGTGAGATTAAAGCGCAGTGAGGTGTCGTCAAAGGTGAAGACCACGGTGCCTATCCCCTCTAGAAGCTTCAGTGATGTCCCCAACCTTCTGGGGGCCCATGTTGATCTCAAGCACCGGCTTGAGAGTTTTAGAGCTCCCAGTACCTCACTGGAAGCTTTATGGCAACACGACGCAGAGCTCCATGCTGGTGCGAGCCTCTTCAGACCTTCAAATCCACATGGTCTGGGTGTTTGGCACCACGGTTTTCACCTGAGGGCATCATGCCAGCTTGGTCTCGAATCCAGGCCTACCTCTTCTCCCAACGTCTGAGCTAAACTCGTGGACTCTGGCTAAGCCAGCTGGAATCAGATCATCTGCCCAGGCCAGATCTGAGTCAAGTTTAGTCCTGCCAGAGGACACGGCTGCATCCAGCTCCGGTATAAAGGATTACAGGAGCAATGCCTTGACCAGCAGCACGGTGGCTGGAGGCATTTGGGAAGGAAACCTGCGGAGATGATGGTGACGCGAAGCCGACAGCATTGACCCGGGCGCCTTGGAGCCCTGAGGACAGTCACGGAGAGTTTGCCACCTCCTTTCTCTGGCCAAGGAAAAAGGGCCTGAATTCGTACGGGGGTTGGGCGAAGAAGAGTTGTTTAATCTCTTCCAAGCGTAGAGTCCTTCAACAGGTGACAAAGGGAGTCCTTCACCAGGCGGCGAAGCGAGGTAGGCACACGGAAAGCACCATTTGCCTGTCCTGTTGTGATGCCTACATCTAGATGAGATGAGCTGCCCACCACAAGTGCTTATTTCCCCTCTGCCTACCGTAAAAGCGGCTCAAAAATGGTTGAAATCTACACGTCAACCACCAACTGGTGAGAAGAAAAAGCTGGTGGGAGCCTGGACTCTCACCTCAGGAGATGCAAGCAGCGTGAACAGCGACTTACCCTGGTGCCCACCTCTTTCCATCAACCGAAGGAGGAGCCTACGTTGCTCTGCAGGTCGTTTGATGTTTCTGTACACTGGAAATGCAACTACGGGACATCGGGCCAAGGGCTGAGGTTGGGCAGACCTTCTGCCACCTTATGTTGAGGACACGCAGGACAGACGGGCTGCATGATGACGGTTGGAGCACTCAATTGGGAATTGAGAAGAATGAGGTTTGATGCTGCTCTTCCCCAAGAACGTTTCTCTCTCCTGCTGCTCTTAACCACCTATGCGTCGGCGTCTGGATGGAGCAAGGTGCTTCCACCACTCCTCCTGCCCCTCAAGCCACCCGCTGACCGCCAGCGCTGAGCTCTCTGCAGGCGGAGGAACGCGAGGGGGTCATCGGACCAGAGAGAGGGAGCCCAGCTCCACCCAGAACCACGGCCGGATCCGCTCCCCGGCGAAGGAAGCCGGAGGAAAAGTGAAGATGGGCGTTTCGTTCTCCACGTCAAAGAAAGCCACCTCTCCCCACTCGTAGTCTAGAGAGATCCGGATCTTTCTGGGGACGCGCGGCAGGTTAAGGACGGTTGGAGGGGAGGTGAGGGCGCGATTCTGAAAGCCCCATTGCTGCACCGCCCAGATCCCTTCCTCGGGGTTGAAGCTGAGGGGTCCCTTCCTCCGTAGGGACTCTCTGCTGACCCCAACGGCGCAGAACTGCCCCTCGGCGAGATCCACCACCCAACAGTGTCTCCCGGAGGCGAAGGCTTCGCAACCCAGCACGCAAGGGTCGGCGTCAAAGCGTTGGGGGCCGTCGGGAGGTTCCTGCAGCACGTATTCCCATCGGACGCTCTTCTGGTCCTTGGAGAGGACGAGGCGGGGGTGGGCGGTCTCCGGGTCCAGCGTCACATTGGCTGGAAAAAAACCACAAAAATAAGGGTGAAAAGGAGAATTAAACTTATTTAACCCGCCTTTTGCCCAAGGAGCGTCGTCGGCGCCGAAATCCGGCAGGGCGTCTCGCCTTTGCGCCGTTCAACAGCTCGACGCGACGCCGTTCAGCAAATCAGGATATCCAATGACTTACCCATTTTTTCCTCCTCTTTCCCTAAAAAAAGCACAATAAAAGGTTAAGTTATTAAACAGCGACGTAAGACTTAAACCCGGAAAGCGAAAGTCACACGCGTCCAACGGAGAGAAGCGCTCTTACTGTGCTCTTCGAGGCATTTTCCTTAAAAGAAAAAGAAAAAATGAAATTAAAAGGTAGTTTTAATAGCGTTTTTTCAATTCCAAATTCATGCTAATTTTTTATTTCCTTCCTTTCCCCCCCAAAACGTGTTATTTTTTTTTCCTTTTTCCTTGTGAAATAAGACCTCAGGAAAGTCCTGACCGGAGATTTGCACCTCCGGCGGGCGATTTCCGCCGTGCTGAAAGCCCACTGAGGTGCCCGAAATAAACAAAAAACCCCCCAAAATCTCACGAAACACCCCCAAAAAAACCTCACGCGTCTTTTTTACCGCCGCGGGAAAAGGGAGGAAAAGGGACACTCACGCATTTTTGCCTTGTATTCCTCTGAAAAGAGAAAGGACAGAAACGGTTATTGCACGTTTCTCTTCTTTTTTGTGTTTTTCTGAGGCTTTCTCGGCTCCCGAAACAAAAGTAGACTTCTGTGCTTAGTGATTATTACTATTTGCTTTGGTTATTATTAATTATATTCATCTATATATTATTATTTACTTTATATATT
>VUYV01001177.1:15993-28427 GCA_008711295.1 Anarhynchus alexandrinus | reverse complement strand
GGGGACCCCCCAGTTGAGAATGGGGACACTCAATGGGGTTGGGGACCACCATGATGATGGGGAGCACGTAATGGGGATGGGGACCCCCCAGTTGGGAATGGGGACACCCAACGGGGATGGGGACCACCATGAAGATGAAGACCACTCAATGGGGATGGGGACTCCCCAGTTGGGAATGGGGACACCCAACAGGGATGGGGACCACCATGATGATGGTGAGCACCTAATGGGGATGGGACCACCATGATGATGGGGACCCCTTAGGGTGATGGGGACCTCCCAGTTGGGAATGGGGACACCCAACAGGGATGGGGACCACCATGATGATGGGGATGGGGACCCCCCAGTTGGGAATGGGGACACCCAATGTGGATGGGGACCACCATGATGATGGGGACCCCTTAGGGTGATGGGGACCTCCCAGTTGGGAATGGGGACACCCAACAGGGATGGGGACCACCATGATGATGGGGATGGGGACCCCCCAGTTGGGAATGGGGACACCCAATGTGGATGGGGACCACCATGATGATGGGGACCCCTCAGGGCGATGGGGACCCCCCCAGTTGGGAATGGGGACACCCAATGGGGATGGAGACCCCCATGATGATGGAGAACATCTAATGAGGATGGAGACCTCCCAGTTGGGAATGGGGACACCCAATGGGGATGGAGACACCCAACGGGGATGGAGACACCCAATGGGGATGGAGACCTCCATGACGATGGAGAGCACCCAAAGGCGATGGGGCCACGCAATGGGACTGGGACCTCCCCCCAAGTGGGGATGGGGACCCCCGTGGTGACGGGACCCCCCCCATCCCCTGGTGTCCCCCAGGAGTTCGCGCTGCAGCGGGTGACCCCCACGCTGCGCCCGTTGGCGCTGCCCCCGGGGCTGTCGGTGCGACAGGCGCTGGAGCGCGTCCTGCGGCTCCCGGCCGTGGCCAGCAAGCGCTACCTCACCAACAAGGTACCCGTGTCCCCACCGTGTCCCCACCGTGTCCCCCCCACCGGTGTCCCCAACCCTGGCCGTGGGCCCCCCCTGGGCCAGCTCCCCTCCACCGCGCATGCATCCGTGGCAGCCGTGGTCTCCTCCATGGCCCCGATCCCTTCCATGTCCCCAACCTACGTGGTGGCCACGGTCCACACCATGTCCCCAACCTATGTGGTGGCCACAGTGCTCTCCATGTCCCCAATCCCCCTGTGCCACCAGTCCCCTCCATGTCCCCAACCCACGTGGTGGCCACAGTCCCCCCCATGTCCCCGATCCCCTCCATGTCGCCAACCTACGTGGTGGCCACGGTCCACACCATGTCCTCAACCTACTTGGTGGCCACAGTCCCCTCTATGTCCCCAATTGCCTTGTGCCACCAATCCCCTCCATGTCCCCAACCCACGTGGTGGCCACAGTCCTCTCCATGTCCCCAATCTCCTCCATGTCCCCAACCTACGTGGTGGCCACGGTCCACACCATGTCCCCAACCTACTTGGTGGCCACAGTGCTCTCCATGTCCCCAGTCCCCCTGTGCCACCAGTCCCGACCATGTCCCCAACCTACGTGGTGGCCACAGTCCCCTCCATGTCCCCAACCTCCTTGGTGGCCACAGTCCCCTCCATGTCCCCTGTCCCCCTGTGCCACCAATCCCCACCATGTCCCCAACCCACTTGGTGGCCACAGTCCTCTCCATGTCCCCGATCCCCTCCATGTCCCCGATCCCCTCCATGTCCCCAACCTACGTGGTGGCCACGGTCCACACCATGTCCCCAACCTCCTTGGTGGCCACAGTCCCCTCCATGTCCCCTGTCCCCCTGTGCCACCAGTCCCCTCCATGTCCCCAAGCTACTTGGTGGCCACAGTCCCCTCTATGTCCCCAATCCCCCTGTGCCACAAATCCCCTCCATGTCCCCAACCTACATGGTGGCCATGTCCCCAGTCCCCCTGTGCCACCATTCCCCTCCATGTCCCCAACCCACTTGGTGGCCACAGTTCCCACCATGTCCCCAACCTCCTTGGTGGCCACAGTCCCCTCCATGTCCCCTGTCCCCCTGTGCCACCAGTCCCCTCCATGTCCCCAAGCTACTTGGTGGCCACAGTCCCCTCCATGTCCTCTGTCCCCCTGTGCCACCAATCCCCACCATGTCCCCAACCCACTTGGTGGCCACAGTTCCCACCATGTCCCCAACCTCCTTGGTGGCCACAGTCCCCTCCATGTCCTCTGTCCCCCTGTGCCACCAATCCCCACCATGTCCCCAACCCACTTGGTGGCCACAGTTCCCACCATGTCCCCAACCTCCTTGGTGGCCACAGTCCCCTCCATGTCCTCTGTCCCCCTGTGCCACCAATCCCCACCATGTCCCCAACCCACTTGGTGGCCACAGTTCCCACCATGTCCCCAACCTCCTTGGTGGCCACAGTCCCCTCCATGTCCTCTGTCCCCCTGTGCCACCAATCCCCACCATGTCCCCAACCCACTTGGTGGCCACAGTTCCCACCATGTCCCCAACCTCCTTGGTGGCCACAGTCCCCTCCATGTCCTCTGTCCCCCTGTGCCACCAATCCCCTCCATGTCCCCAACCCACTTGGTGGCCATGATCCACTCCATGTCCCTGATCCCCTCTGTGCCACCAATCCCTCCCGTGTCACCAATCCCTCTCCGTGTCACCGATGTCCCCGATACTCCTCCCAGTGCGTCCATGTCCCCCACGTGTCCCACTCCATGTCCCTCCATGACATCTCCCACTCTGCGTGTCCCCCAAATCAACGCCACTCCCGGGGACATGTCCCAGTCCCCACAGGATGTGTCCCATCCATGTCCCAACCCTGTCCTCCCCCAAACCCCATCCCCGTGGCCACCACCCAACCCTGTGGCCACCACCCAACCCTGAGGCCACCGCCCAACCCTGNCCTCCCAGTTGGGAATGGGGACACCCAACAGGGATGGGGACCACCATGATGATGGGGATGGGGACCCCCCAGTTGGGAATGGGGACACCCAATGTGGATGGAGACCACCATGATGATGGGGACCCCTCAGGGCGATGGGGACCCTCCAGTTGGGAATGGGGACACCCAATGGGGATGGAGACCACCATGAAGATGGGGAGCACCTAATGGGGATGGGGACCACTNCTCATCACCGACCTCCGCGTGAGTACTGTCCCACCGCGCCACGGGGGGGCTACGGGAGAGGTGACGTGGTGGTGGCACGGCTACGGGATGGGCACGCCATGGGGGACATGCCACCACCACGGCATGGCTATGGGAGCAATGACATGGTGGTGGTGTGGCTACGGGATGGCCATGCCATGGGGGATGTGCCACCACCGTGACACGGCCATGGGATGACTTTGGGATCAATGACGTGGTGGTGGCATGGCTATGGGATGGCCACGCCATGGGGGACATGCCACCACCACAGCATGGCCACGGGATGTCTTTGGGAGCAGTGACATGGTGGTGGCACGGCTACGGGATGGCCACGCCATGGGGGACATGCCACCACCACAGCATGGCCACGGGATGTCTTTGGGAGCAGTGACATGGTGGTGGCACGGCTACGGGATGGCCACGCCATGGGGGACATGCCACCACCACAGCATGGCCACGGGATGTCTTTGGGAGCAGTGACATGGTGGTGGCACGGCTACGGGATGGCCACGCCATGGGGGACATGCCACCACCACAGCATGGCCACGGGATGTCTTTGGGAGCAGTGACATGGTGGTGGCACGGCTACGGGATGGCCACGCCATGGGGGACATGCCACCACCACAGCATGGCCACGGGATGTCTTTGGGAGCAGTGACATGGTGGTGGCACGGCTACGGGATGGCCACGCCATGGGGGACATGCCACCACCACAGCATGGCCACGGGATGTCTTTGGGAGCAGTGACATGGTGGTGGCACGGCTACGGGATGGCCACGCCATGGGGGACATGCCACCACCACAGCATGGCCACGGGATGTCTTTGGGAGCAGTGACATGGTGGTGGCACGGCTACGGGATGGCCACGCCATGGGGGACATGCCACCACCACAGCATGGCCACGGGATGTCTTTGGGAGCAGTGACATGGTGGTGGCACGGCTACGGGATGGCCACGCCATGGGGGACATGCCACCACCACAGCATGGCCACGGGATGTCTTTGGGAGCAGTGACATGGTGGTGGCACGGCTACGGGATGGCCACGCCATGGGGGACATGCCACCACCACAGCATGGCCACGGGATGTCTTTGGGAGCAGTGACATGGTGGTGGCACGGCTACGGGATGGCCACGCCATGGGGGACATGCCACCACCACAGCATGGCCACGGGATGTCTTTGGGAGCAGTGACATGGTGGTGGCACGGCTACGGGATGGCCACGCCATGGGGGACATGCCACCACCACAGCATGGCCACGGGATGTCTTTGGGAGCAGTGACATGGTGGTGGCACGGCTACGGGATGGCCACGCCATGGGGGACATGCCACCACCACAGCATGGCCACGGGATGTCTTTGGGAGCAGTGACATGGTGGTGGCACGGCTACGGGATGGCCACGCCATGGGGGACATGCCACCACCACAGCATGGCCACGGGATGTCTTTGGGAGCAGTGACATGGTGGTGGCACGGCTACGGGATGGCCACGCCATGGGGGACATGCCACCACCACAGCATGGCCACGGGATGTCTTTGGGAGCAGTGACATGGTGGTGGCACGGCTACGGGATGGCCACGCCATGGGGGACATGCCACCACCACAGCATGGCCACGGGATGTCTTTGGGAGCAGTGACATGGTGGTGGCACGGCTACGGGATGGCCACGCCATGGGGGACATGCCACCACCACAGCATGGCCACGGGATGTCTTTGGGAGCAGTGACATGGTGGTGGCACGGCTACGGGATGGCCACGCCATGGGGGACATGCCACCACCACAGCATGGCCACGGGATGTCTTTGGGAGCAGTGACATGGTGGTGGCACGGCTACGGGATGGCCACGCCATGGGGGACATGCCACCACCACAGCATGGCCACGGGATGTCTTTGGGAGCAGTGACATGGTGGTGGCACGGCTACGGGATGGCCACGCCATGGGGGACATGCCACCACCACAGCCAGGCCATGGGATGACTTTGGGAGCAGTGACATGTTGGTGGCATGACTACGGGATGGCCATGCCATGGGGGACATGCCACCACCACGGCATGGCTATGGGAGCAATGACATGGTCATGGTGTGGCTATGGGATGGCCATGCCATGGGGGACACGCCACCACCACGGCACGGCCATGGCATGACTTTGGGGTCAATGACAATGTCATGGTGTGGCTACAGGAGCAATGACATGGCTTTGGCGTGTCCATGGGATGTCCATGCCATGGGGGACATGCCACCACCACAGCAAGGCCATGGCATGGCTATAGGAGCCATGACATGGTCATGGCGTGGCTATGGGATGACCACGCCATGGGGGACATGCCACCACCACGGCATGGCTATGGGATGACTTTGGGATCAATGACGTGGTGGTGGCATGGCTATGGGATGGCCATGCCACANGGCATGGCTATGGGAGCAATGACGTGGTCATGGCGTGGCTATGGGATGGCCATGCCATGGTGGACATGCCACCACCACGGCATGGCCATGGGTTGACTTTGGGAGCAATGACATGGTGGTGGTGTGACTACAGGATGGCCATGCCATGGGGGACATGCCACCACTGTGTCACAGTCCTGGGATGACTTTGGGAGCAATGACATGGTGGTGGCATGGCCAAGGGCAACTATGGTGGGGCCAAGGCATGGCCTTGGAGGACCATGGCGTGGCCATGGCATGTCCAAGGGGGACCACCACCATGTGGCCACAGCATGACCAAAGGGGACCTTGGCATGGCCATGGCATGGTCAAGATGGCCCATGGCATGGCCATGGCACAGCTATGGGACATGAGGCTACGGGGTGGACGCCATGGCCACGAGGACCATGTCATTGTCACACCAGGGTCATGCCATGGCTGCAGGGTCACGTCATGGCCATGGGAGCCACCAGTCACTGCCATGGGGCCGAGCTGTTGTCACCAAGGCCACATCATGGTCACAGGGACCATGGCACGGCCACGGGCACCACGGCATGGCCGTGCCGTGACCATTGAGACTACTCCAGCCATGGGGTGGGAGGTGACAGTTGGGGGCCACCAAGAGGACGGGCTGAGGGTGGCAGGAGGGACGTGGGACATGCGGTGGCTCTGACCCGTGTCCCCCGTCTCGTCCTGTGTCCGTGTCCCCATATCCCCTTTGTCTCCTGCACCTCCATGTCCCCCCCTCCTCCGTGGTCCTGGTGTCTCTCCATCCCACGTGTCCCCCTGTTGTCTTCTCTGTGTCCCCCGTGTCCCCCGTGTCCCCCATGTCCCCCGTGTCCCCCGTTTCTTCGGTGTCCCCAGGACGTGAAGTGCTCGGGGAACTGGATGTGGGGGGCGAAGACGGGGGCGGAGGGGGGAGCGTTGGTGACGGCGTGCGAAGGGTTGGTGACGCTCCTCCACCGCTTAGGCGTGGCCATCGACGGGGGCAAGGACTCGCTCAGCATGGCCGCCCGCGTGGGCACCGACACCGTCCTGGCACCCGGTGAGTCCCGCTGGGGTGGGGTGGGGTGGTGGGTGCTGCCGGGGTCATGGGTGGCACGGCCGCGGTGGAGGAACCCGGTGGTGTCATCACCAGGAGGGTGGGTGATGGTGCCACCACCACGGTGATGGGTCATGGTGCCACCACCACGATGATGGGTCATGGGTGCCACAGCAGTGGGATGGACCCATGGGTGCCACCACCATGATGATGGGTCGTGGTGCCACCACCACGATGATGGGTCCTGGGTGCCACAGCAGTGGGATGAACCCATGGGTGCCACCACCATGATGTTGGGTCATGGGTGCCATGGTGGTGGGATGGACCCATGGGTGCCACCACCACGATGATGGCTTGTGGTGGCCACAGCAGTGGGATGGACCCATGGGTGCCACCACCACGATGATGGGTTGTGGGCACCACAGCATGAGGACCCATGGGTGCCACCACCATGGTGGTAGTTCATGGGTGCCATGGTAGTGGGATGGACCCATGGGTGCCACCACCATGATGATGGGTCATGGGTGCCACAGCGCCAGGACCTATGGGTGCCACCACCATGATGATGGGTCATGGGTGCCACAGCGCCAGGACCTATGGGTGCCACCACCATGATGATGGGTCATGGGTGCCACAGCGCCAGGACCTATGGGTGCCACCACCATGATGATGGGTCATGGGTGCCACAGCGCCAGGACCTATGGGTGCCACCACCATGATGATGGGTCATGGGTGCCACAGCGCCAGGACCTATGGGTGCCACCACCATGATGATGGGTCATGGGTGCCACAGCGCCAGGACCTATGGGTGCCACCACCATGATGATGGGTCATGGGTGCCACAGCGCCAGGACCTATGGGTGCCACCACCATGATGATGGGTCATGGGTGCCACAGCGCCAGGACCTATGGGTGCCACCACCATGATGATGGGTCATGGGTGCCACAGCGCCAGGACCTATGGGTGCCACCACCATGATGATGGGTCATGGGTGCCACAGCGCCAGGACCTATGGGTGCCACCACCATGATGATGGGTCATGGGTGCCACAGCGCCAGGACCTATGGGTGCCACCACCATGATGATGGGTCATGGGTGCCACAGCGCCAGGACCTATGGGTGCCACCACCATGATGATGGGTCATGGGTGCCACAGCGCCAGGACCTATGGGTGCCACCACCATGATGATGGGTCATGGGTGCCACAGCGCCAGGACCTATGGGTGCCACCACCATGATGATGGGTCATGGGTGCCACAGCGCCAGGACCTATGGGTGCCACCACCATGATGATGGGTCATGGGTGCCACAGCGCCAGGACCTATGGGTGCCACCACCATGATGATGGGTCATGGGTGCCACAGCGCCAGGACCTATGGGTGCCACCACCATGATGATGGGTCATGGGTGCCACAGCGCCAGGACCTATGGGTGCCACCACCATGATGATGGGTCATGGGTGCCACAGCGCCAGGACCTATGGGTGCCACCACCATGATGATGGGTCATGGGTGCCACAGCGCCAGGACCTATGGGTGCCACCACCATGATGATGGGTCATGGGTGCCACAGCGCCAGGACCTATGGGTGCCACCACCATGATGATGGGTCATGGGTGCCACAGCGCCAGGACCTATGGGTGCCACCACCATGATGATGGGTCATGGGTGCCACAGCGCCAGGACCTATGGGTGCCACCACCATGATGATGGGTCATGGGTGCCACAGCGCCAGGACCTATGGGTGCCACCACCATGATGATGGGTCATGGGTGCCACAGCGCCAGGACCTATGGGTGCCACCACCATGATGATGGGTCATGGGTGCCACAGCGCCAGGACCTATGGGTGCCACCACCATGATGATGGGTCATGGGTGCCACAGCGCCAGGACCTATGGGTGCCACCACCATGATGATGGGTCATGGGTGCCACAGCGCCAGGACCTATGGGTGCCACCACCATGATGATGGGTCATGGGTGCCACAGCGCCAGGACCTATGGGTGCCACCACCATGATGATGGGTCATGGGTGCCACAGCGCCAGGACCTATGGGTGCCACCACCATGATGATGGGTCATGGGTGCCACAGCGCCAGGACCTATGGGTGCCACCACCATGATGATGGGTCATGGGTGCCACAGCGCCAGGACCTATGGGTGCCACCACCATGATGATGGGTCATGGGTGCCACAGCGCCAGGACCTATGGGTGCCACCACCATGATGATGGGTCATGGGTGCCACAGCGCCAGGACCTATGGGTGCCACCACCATGATGATGGGTCATGGGTGCCACAGCGCCAGGACCTATGGGTGCCACCACCATGATGATGGGTCATGGGTGCCACAGCGCCAGGACCTATGGGTGCCACCACCATGATGATGGGTCATGGGTGCCACAGCGCCAGGACCTATGGGTGCCACCACCATGATGATGGGTCATGGGTGCCACAGCGCCAGGACCTATGGGTGCCACCACCATGATGATGGGTCATGGGTGCCACAGCGCCAGGACCTATGGGTGCCACCACCATGATGATGGGTCATGGGTGCCACAGCGCCAGGACCTATGGGTGCCACCACCATGATGATGGGTCATGGGTGCCACAGCGCCAGGACCTATGGGTGCCACCACCATGATGATGGGTCATGGGTGCCACAGCGCCAGGACCTATGGGTGCCACCACCATGATGATGGGTCATGGGTGCCACAGCGCCAGGACCTATGGGTGCCACCACCATGATGATGGGTCATGGGTGCCACAGCGCCAGGACCTATGGGTGCCACCACCATGATGATGGGTCATGGGTGCCACAGCGCCAGGACCTATGGGTGCCACCACCATGATGATGGGTCATGGGTGCCACAGCGCCAGGACCTATGGGTGCCACCACCATGATGATGGGTCATGGGTGCCACAGCGCCAGGACCTATGGGTGCCACCACCATGATGATGGGTCATGGGTGCCACAGCGCCAGGACCTATGGGTGCCACCACCATGATGATGGGTCATGGGTGCCACAGCGCCAGGACCTATGGGTGCCACCACCATGATGATGGGTCATGGGTGCCACAGCGCCAGGACCTATGGGTGCCACCACCATGATGATGGGTCATGGGTGCCACAGCGCCAGGACCTATGGGTGCCACCACCATGATGATGGGTCATGGGTGCCACAGCGCCAGGACCTATGGGTGCCACCACCATGATGATGGGTCATGGGTGCCACAGCGCCAGGACCTATGGGTGCCACCACCATGATGATGGGTCATGGGTGCCACAGCGCCAGGACCTATGGGTGCCACCACCATGATGATGGGTCATGGGTGCCACAGCGCCAGGACCTATGGGTGCCACCACCATGATGATGGGTCATGGGTGCCACAGCGCCAGGACCTATGGGTGCCACCACCATGATGATGGGTCATGGGTGCCACAGCGCCAGGACCTATGGGTGCCACCACCATGATGATGGGTCATGGGTGCCACAGCGCCAGGACCTATGGGTGCCACCACCATGATGATGGGTCATGGGTGCCACAGCGCCAGGACCTATGGGTGCCACCACCATGATGATGGGTCATGGGTGCCACAGCGCCAGGACCTATGGGTGCCACCACCATGATGATGGGTCATGGGTGCCACAGCGCCAGGACCTATGGGTGCCACCACCATGATGATGGGTCATGGGTGCCACAGCGCCAGGACCTATGGGTGCCACCACCATGATGATGGGTCATGGGTGCCACAGCGCCAGGACCTATGGGTGCCACCACCATGATGATGGGTCATGGGTGCCACAGCGCCAGGACCTATGGGTGCCACCACCATGATGATGGGTCATGGGTGCCACAGCGCCAGGACCTATGGGTGCCACCACCATGATGATGGGTCATGGGTGCCACAGCGCCAGGACCTATGGGTGCCACCACCATGATGATGGGTCATGGGTGCCACAGCGCCAGGACCTATGGGTGCCACCACCATGATGATGGGTCATGGGTGCCACAGCGCCAGGACCTATGGGTGCCACCACCATGATGATGGGTCATGGGTGCCACAGCGCCAGGACCTATGGGTGCCACCACCATGATGATGGGTCATGGGTGCCACAGCGCCAGGACCTATGGGTGCCACCACCATGATGATGGGTCATGGGTGCCACAGCGCCAGGACCTATGGGTGCCACCACCATGATGATGGGTCATGGGTGCCACAGCGCCAGGACCTATGGGTGCCACCACCATGATGATGGGTCATGGGTGCCACAGCGCCAGGACCTATGGGTGCCACCACCATGATGATGGGTCATGGGTGCCACAGCGCCAGGACCTATGGGTGCCACCACCATGATGATGGGTCATGGGTGCCACAGCGCCAGGACCTATGGGTGCCACCACCATGATGATGGGTCATGGGTGCCACAGCGCCAGGACCTATGGGTGCCACCACCATGATGATGGGTCATGGGTGCCACAGCGCCAGGACCTATGGGTGCCACCACCATGATGATGGGTCATGGGTGCCACAGCGCCAGGACCTATGGGTGCCACCACCATGATGATGGGTCATGGGTGCCACAGCGCCAGGACCTATGGGTGCCACCACCATGATGATGGGTCATGGGTGCCACAGCGCCAGGACCTATGGGTGCCACCACCATGATGATGGGTCATGGGTGCCACAGCGCCAGGACCTATGGGTGCCACCACCATGATGATGGGTCATGGGTGCCACAGCGCCAGGACCTATGGGTGCCACCACCATGATGATGGGTCATGGGTGCCACAGCGCCAGGACCTATGGGTGCCACCACCATGATGATGGGTCATGGGTGCCACAGCGCCAGGACCTATGGGTGCCACCACCATGATGATGGGTCATGGGTGCTATGGTGGTGGGATGGACCCATGGGTGCCACCACCGTGATGAGGGGTCGTGGGTGCCACAGCGCCAGGACCTATGGGTGCCACCATGATGATGATGGCTCATGGGTGCCACAGCAGTAGGATGGACCCATGGGTGCCACCACCACGATGATGGGTTGTGGTTGCCATGGCAATGGGATGGACCCATGGGTGCCACCACCACAATGATGGGTCATGGGTGCCATGGCGGTGGGACGGCCCCATGGGTGCCACCACCCACTGGTGACCCCCCGTGACCTCTTGACCCCCACCCAGGCACCCTGGTGGTCTCGGCCTACGCCGTCTGCCCCGACATCACCGCCACCGTCACCCCCGACCTCAAGTGTCCCGATGGCAAAGGTCAGTCACCCCATGGAGGGGGTTTTGGGGTGCCCCTGGGGGCCTTTTGGGGGGCTTATAGGGTGGTGGGACCCCCCCATGGATTTTGGGGTGCCCATGAGGGTTTTTGGGGTAAGCAAAGGGGGTGGTGACACCCTGGGGACATTTTGGGGTGCTGTGACCCCTGGGAGGGGTCAGGGTGTTTTTGGGGTGCTGTGCCCCCCATAATGGATTTTGGGGTCCCCCAGGAGCCCTGGGTGCCTTTTGGGGTGCTTATAGGGTGGTGGGACCCCCCACAGATTTTGGAGTGCCCATGAGGTTTTGAGGGTAACCAAAGGGGGTGGTGACACCCTGGGGACATTTTGGGGTGCTGTGACCCCTGGGAGGGGTCGGAGTGTTTTTGGGGTGCTGTGCCCCCCCTCATGGTTTTTGGGGTCCCCAGGAGCCCTGGGTGCCTTTTGGGGTGCTTATAGGGTGGTGGGACCCCCCCCTGGATTTTGGGGTGCCCATGAGGGTTTTTGGGGTAACCAAAGGGGGTGGTGACACCCTGGGGACATTTTGGGGTGC
>VUYV01001176.1:4918-28507 GCA_008711295.1 Anarhynchus alexandrinus | reverse complement strand
TTTTTTTTAAAGAGTATGTGGTCTTCAGGGCAGGAGAGTTGTGTATAATGAATATCTTTTTGTTTCAGTGTGTGTCAACAGAGGCTGTCACTTGTAGCAGATGAGCATTAGGTGCTGCTGGAATGAATGTGACCTGAGCAACCTTCACTTGGCTGCACTGTGTATGTACACTTCATGAAGGGCTTGTTAATGGTATAGTTGTAGTTTTTTTGCTATGTCAGGAGGCCACTGCTGGTTTGGGAGGGTGCACTGGAAACCTTGCAGAAGATATTTGAGAAGCTAGTGATCTTGAACAGACCATGTCTGCTCTATTGTGCCTTGTACTCAAGGCTTGAGAAGCCTGTATGTTCTTAATACAATCTCTGATATCTTTGGGAAAGGTTCAGGTTCATACTGTTTTCATATAAGGAGCTTTTATTCTGTGGAATCCAGGGTGCCTCAAGGGGATTAAGGTAATAATGTAGTAGAAAGTCCCTTACATCTGTTGCTTGTGTTGCAGCAGTCCTCTAACATCCGTGAAATTTTTTCTTGAGGCAGAGAAGATTTTTCCTCAAAATTAATTGCAGAGTGACAAATATTAGAACAAAAGCTATCATGAGATGATGTGCAATTTGGCCTGCACAAGGATACCATAACCTATGTTCAAAACTTTCCAGACCTCTTAGCACATGAGAATATCTTTATTGTTTTTAGCCCATTTTTTACTATTTTGCAGATTTAGCTGTATTAGAAAACCCCATTGGGTTCTGTAAGCTCATCTTGCACGTTGTATCAATATTTGCTAAGGCTCAACTTGCCAGCTGTGGTACCTGCAGATGGTACTGCAAGTTTGCAGAAGAGCTCTGCAAGTTTGCAGAAGCATTGACAAGAATTCATAGATTTAAAATTGGGTTTCGGAAGGACTTGCTTAGCTACAGTGCTTTAACAAATATCAGTGTCAAAACTGTAAGAAAGATGTGTAGAGATCAAAAGGTCATATTTTTACAGCTGTGTAGCAGTACTTAATTACAGGTTCTTATCCTTAGAGGTGGAACTCTTACTTGCTTACGTTCAGATGTTTAGCATGAGTCTCTCTAGCTACTGAGATTAAGGAGAAAAATATTTGTGTTCCTAAATACACAAATAGAAAGAAAATGAGATGAAGATATGAATGGGTCACAGAAACAATAGCCTGTGCACTCACAAGGCAGAGAAAGAAAATAGCAGCATGTGAACCTAAAGTTTGCTCATTTTGGTGCAGTTGTTCCAATATCCAGTGAAGTATAGGAGAGACTGCAGATACTTAATAGCTTCCTCTATAAAAGGAGGAGAAGAAAGTGTATTCTACAGCTACGTTCAGAAACAGCAGATCATGGAGAAGCTAAGAGATCAGAGGATCAGGGACGATGAGCAATGGAAAATGCCCTGGTCTCTCCTCACAACAGGTCCCTTACAGCCCCCTGCTACCAAAACCTTGACACCTACACCCAATATTCCTTGACTGTGGCAGGGTTTGCTACCTCCGTGTCTCTCAGCAGAGAGCGCTGTCCTGATAGATGAGAAACGTGGGGAGGGCTGTAACCTCTGAGCTCGTCAGAATGGAAAACACAACCAGCCATCAATGTTGAAAAGAAGAGTGTCAGGAATGGGAGAGACCAAAGAGCCCCTTCTCCAGAGAGGCTGCTCCAGGGTGGAGACCCACACAGGGCAGGAGCCCTGTGTCAGTCCCAGAGAGAGGGAACAGGGTGGCTGGGAGCCCTCCTTTAGGTTATCTCGTTTCTCTGAGCACTGGTGTTGTCAGTCCTCATTCTCAGACAACCAATTTTCCTTCTGGAATATGTAGGACAGGGCCTTGGACTCTATTCCAGCGCTGTGCACCTTAATGCTGAGCACCTTACCTAGGTACCCAGGGCCTGTGGAGGCCATTGGCTTCCCCTGGTCGCCCTCCCAATAGCAAATATTGTACCAGAAGAACCATCTCCAGAGCAGAGGTGGGGGATCGACCATATCCTGATCTTCCTTTTGTGGAAACATTCAGCTGAGTTGCTCTTACGCATGCTCCAAGGCTGTGCTTTGTCTCTGCATTTGTGGACTTTTAAATTTCTGATTTCTGTGTGTTGAATAATCCACAAATTAACCCAGAGTAATCCCCATCGAGCCCATCAGGACATGGCGTATTAGGGTAACCAGATAATATTTTTCCCAGAGCTCCGTGGCAGGAACTGTCCTGGAATTGGCTGTGGGGTAAATTGAAGCAAAGCCCACATTGCAGGAAGGAGCAGCTGGTCTTCTGTGTTTGGCACACACGTGGCTTGGAACAGCTTTCAGTGAAGTGTTGTAGAGGTTTGTAACAGAAATGACTGGTGTGGACGCAGTACAAAAGGAAATGTGCAGTGAGAGGAGGAGAGCTGGCCTCGTGCTTGTGGCTGTGACAAATTAAAGGTGGCGCCTTTCAAACATGCAGCAGCTCCTGGTCTCATATTGCATGTCCTCTATGGTCCTGTCCTTACCTGGAGGTGATTATAAGTGATCAGATTTCCCTCCTTTGGGTCGGAGTGATTGGTGAGTGGAGTCAGGAATGCTGTGCTCTCTCATCGTTGGAGCAACCACCAAACACTAAAGGTGCCCTTTGCCATCTTGTATTATGAAGTCGTAAATGTTGGTGATGTTTTTCACAGCTTAATTGCTGAGGGATTTTTTTGACAGCACTGTCTCATGCCTTAATGATGTTCACCTTAGTGGTTCCCCAAGGGTTCTTCCCACTCTTAATGGTGTTGGGTAGGAAATAGAACTATTGGCCCTGTGTCCTGTGGAGAGCTAATCTGCCAGGAGTCTGAGCTGCCACTCTTGCTACAGTGTTGGAGATGATGGTTACCTGGCTTCTCAAACTCGGCAGCTCCTTGCTTTCTGACCTAGCATTTCACTATGATGAACGAGGCTGGAAGACCCTTTGCTGAAGAAGGGATTTTTGTTCCTGCCAGGCCTTTGTTTCAGAAAGCATCTTCAGAGATGTTCCTACTAGGAATTGGAGTATATTTAAGACAGATATTAAAAGCTTTCTCAAGAAGAGTTAGAACTCAATAAAACAGTAAGGAACCTTGCTGTGTCTTGGCACAAGAAGTGACTTACAGCTCCGTCTAGGGGTAATGAAGCATCAGGACAACAAAGAGTATAACGCCGGGCTGTACCAATGCATTGCAAATTAAGGTCTGTTTTTGACACAGGAGATACTTAGGAGGGGGAAAACTTGGGTTACAGCAACACAGGTCACAAATTAAATACCTGCTTACCAGGCAGGCTGCGGGGGCTCCAGGTACAGTCAGTCTTTCCTATGTGGAGATTCTCGAAACCCTATGCAGTGTCATGATCCCTGGGAGTACTGTGGACTAAAACCACATTAATGACTCAAAAGGAAAATGTACGTTAGTAAACCTTAACAGAGGCTCAGTGATCTGGTTTTGGTTGCTGGTCTGGTTTTGGTTGCTGGTGGATTGAGGAATACTGGTTGAAACAGTGTGCTTTCACCAAAAAAGCAGATTGAAACTGCAGGACACAAGCTGTTAATATTTTTAAGAGGAGGTCCAGCCTTTTGCTGTGGGTATAACAGTCACTTGAAGATAGAAAGTTTTGAAAGACTGTATGATCACTGGAAACCTTCTCCTTTTGTTCCTATATTTGTGACTGCACTTGAAGATAGAAATGGATGACGTTTCTGACTCCCCCTCCTTCTATTCCTTCTCGTCCTCCCTGCCTGCGTGCATGAGTTGAGCGAGCTCTTGTGTTGTCCATTGCAGTTTAGCCAGGTTAGTGCCACCTGCGTGTTCAGCTGCCGTGCCTCATATTGCGAGTGGTGGCGAGGGGCCTGTGACTGTCAGTGCTTTGAGCTCAGCGAGCTTCAGCTTGAGCCTCAGTAGCAGCTTGTGCACTTTCTTTCTGCTAGTCTGCCCCAGCTGTCAAAGCAAATAGTGTTGGTTCAAGCACCCTTTATGGGTGTGAGAAAGGAAACTACATTACTTTATGTGAAAATGGTTAGAGACTTGATATTAAAGGTGAAGGGACTAAAGAAGTCTCGGTTTCTGAGTAATCAGTCTGCTAGTAGCATCTACAAAATCAGCCTGGAAACAGTTTATTCCTACTGTTATTTTACAGTTTGAGCCTCAAAATGATCGGCAGTTATGCTATTCCAGGAAAGGAAAGGAAAAGTCTCCCTGAAGTGACCAATCCATCAAGACACCTTCCTGCAAAGCAGTGCCTCCCACAGGAGCTGTCTCTGGGCACGTAGCCCTGTGACCACCTAAGCTTTCTTTTGGGGGCCTTTGAGCACTTTGTCACAGCAAAGACCTCTATCTTTTTGTAGTGCGCTTTGGTTGAGCATGAGAGATGATTTCCTCATTTTGGGAGTTACTTGATTTATTTTCAGGATTATCTTGCCCCATTGTCCTGGTTTCAGCTGGGATAGAGGTAATTTTCTTTCTAGTGGCTGCTATGTTTCATATTTGGTATGAAAGGAATGTCAATAAAACATTGTTTTTGTTGTTCCTAGGTGATGTTTACAGTATTCAAGGACTTTTTTTACCTTCCCATAGAAGCTGAGAAGGAGCATAGACACAACAGTGGAATGGCCAATGGACTATTCTGTACCATGAATGTCGTGTGCAGTATATAAATGGGGGTTGGCCAAGAGACTGGAATCCACAATCACCAATTCACCAGGCAGTGGCAGTGACAGTGACTTGTGTCTTGTCTATTCTTTTACCGTTATTATTATTATTATTATTATTATTATTATTATTATTATTTTCCTTTTCCATTGTTATTAAAAGTTATTATTAAATTGTCTTTATCTTAACCCATGAGTTTTTTTCCCCTTTCCCCTCCTTTTCTCCCTCTTCTCTTTACCCTGCTGGGGGGAAAATGGGGAGTAAGCAAGCAGCGGCATGGTCCTAGTTGCTGGCTGGGGTTAAACCATGACACCCATGCATTCAGTTTGCCACAAATGACAAAAGCTTCAGCTGGGGGAGGAATGAAATCTTCTTGAGAAGATGAAGCTTCTGATTTGAAGTCTTCTAGTGCTCACTGGGAACAGTGGGTAACCTTTTCTTTTGAGCCTCCCCATTTTCGATATCTGTTGACTTGACTCTCATCTTCACTCATCCTGACTTCTGTAAAAGAAACTCTCTGGGGGAAGTTGTTGGGATTTGGAAACTGTGGCAACAGAGTCTGTGGTTGACTTGCTGGTAGAGCTGCTGACAGCAGAGTTTATTAATTAGTAAACAAAGGGAATGATTCCCATGTAGTGTAACATCCCACAAAGGTGTATCTTCCTGACATATGTGTATTAGCTTGCCTCCCAGGTGGTATGAAATTTTTTGTCCAAGATGTATTCACTAGTTCCTGAGCTTAATCTTCTAAGAACTAGGTAATTACTGAAAAGTGTTGTCTTGTATACTTTATCAAGAGACTGGTAATACAATGAAGTAAAAGTTATCTATGGTGGAACTATATTTAATATTTGTTTGGACTCACTAGGTAAAACTTGTCAATTACTTGCTGTTAACTGTCATTTGATCTATTTCCCTGTAAATATCTATAGGTGCAGAGGAACAAATTCTCAAAATATTTGTCTAAGAGTTTTAATTTCCTCAGCACCCTAGGTAAGAGTAATCCACAGGTAGTTTTCCATATTAGCTGTTGTAGGGTATTTGGGAAGTTGAGAAATCAGTGTTCTCAAGCGTGTAAGTTGTTGTACAGTATAGGACAAAAAATTATTCTAGCAAGATAAAGAATACATTGCTAATCCCTTTCCACAAATAAATTCATTTGTGCTGATTACTCCTTTGTGCTTTCACAGCAAAAGTTCATCCAGTTCTGCCTTCTTTTCGTTAGAACCGCCAGATCGCCTGTAACCATTTTTGTAGTGTTTGCGTTAATTCTGCAACTCTATAACAGGAGTAGAACAGCTGTAAAGCTCATACTTGCAGAAGCTTAAAATCACTGAAAATCAGTTGTGGCAAGATAGGTACTTGAGAAGACGTGTCTTTCAAGTGTTAACAAGATCCCGACAACAGATGTTTACGCTTAATAGATAACATCTAACTTTGGTGTGCACTCTTGATAAATAAGACTGCAAGTCCTGCAGGCATCCTGCAGCACCCATGTTTTTGTGGTAGCAATAGCCCCTACACGTACATATCACAAGCATGCAGTTAGACCAACATGTGTAGCAAAGAGCGAGTTTCACCGTGTTATTTACATGTAACTTAGGCATGTGGTTTTTATCGCTTTGTATTTCCATTAGAAGGAAATGGTTTAGAAGTATACTGTGGTAAAAGGCAGGACGGCTGTGGTCTAACTGTCCTCAGCTTATCACCCATTCTCATCGCAGCCCACCTCCTCTGAACCAGTTGTGACTGGTTCAGTTTACAGGGGTTTTCCATTAAATAACCAAACCTTCCTGCAAACAAATGCCCCAGCAGCCTTAACTTGTCTTCTTATTCAAGCTAAATAAGCAAAAATTAAAAACTTAGTATGAACAGTACATGTCTACATAAATTTCACGGACATGTGAGCTGTTGCAGATATAAAACCTGCCGGGGTTAAATAAATAATAAAATATAATAATATAATAAAATAAAATAAATAATAAAACCGGGTACTTGAGAAGCCCCAGAAACTGTGAGGGGTGATAGTTATTCTCAGCATAGTTTAGGGTTGCATGTAGGCAGGGGGGTTTGTGCAAAAAGCTTAAAAAGCTATGTTTTCTCTCTGTTTTCCTGCACTGCATGGACAGCATCTTTCAGTTTTGTGTATGAGGCACAAGAAGTGGATTTGGGGATCGTTTTAGTGAAAGAGATCTTGGTTCGTTAATGCAATCAAGTGTGTCTCTAGCAGGGATAAAGGTAGGGGAGACCAGGACAGTAATATCAATGATGCTACTGAAATCTACAGTAACTGCATTCCAAAAATACCTTTGTAGCTATTTTATTTCACTTTGATTACAACCAAGGCTTAACAAATAATAGCGTGGGATACCAGCTGTTTCTCAAAGAGAGTTTGACTAAAGACTAAACATCACATCTTTCTTCTCATTGAAGAGTAACGTGATGTTGAAGGCAGGAATTAGTTGCAATAGCTTCAATATGCAGATTGTAAAATAGCTTATAAGATATGCTGTTAATAAAATAGCTGTGGCTGTTAGAACTGAGCCTGACTTATGTTCTCCTTCCCTTGCAATGGTGTGAGCCCTTAGAAGGCAGTCCAGTTGAAACAGCACTGCATTTCTCCCTGGCTTGGCTTAGCTCTTCAACAGAAAAGATGTAATGAGCTAGCTTTCGTTGATTTGTGTAAAAGTCTTCCTGTTTGAAAAGCAGAAAATTGATGGTTTTAAGGATCTTTGATTTCTTGAGGAATTTGTACGAGCAGTGAAATGAATCAGGTTTTCCAGCCATCTTGGTACATGCTGTGGAAAAGCTGGAGGACAAACACAGGTCTCACAAACACACCTGGAGGAAAGCTTTTATTGCCCTCTACATCATTACAGATACAGTGAGAATTGCTTTTATGCTCATCTAACTTCTTAATTCAAAAATGCTATGTTCACTTTTTAAAACTGTGTTTAATTGACTCTTAAAGCTCACATCACTTCAGAATATTTAAGTCCTGATTTGGTGGATAAGTGAGAGTTGCAAAAAAATCATTGAAAGTAAAAATGAACAAATACCTGTGAATTTACAGCACAGGAATGTTCCCAATTAAGCCTTAAGCGCAATGACAAAATGCATCTGTGCTTTATACGTCAAAAGCCCTGCTACACCTCTGAACTTCTGCATGCATAGCTACTTTTCACATGAATACCTTCCTCATTTTGCAATATGGACTTCGGATTAAAATCCGAGGTATCTAACCTTACTCCTATTGCCCACCTCAGTTCAATACTCAGAAAAATTAGGAAAACCAGACGGATATAAAAACACCAGCAGTAAAGCAAAACAAGCCCTATGCACTAATGCCAGATTATTTTGTTGTTGTTACATCTACCACTGAGAGCAGGGGAGTCTATATGGAGAAGTATATAACAAAGCAAATTGAAGATGATTTTGTAAGCCTTTCCTAAACCAGCGTTTATGCTTTCTTTCCTCGGTGCTTGGTTGGAGCCCACATTCGGTAGATGAAGAAGAGCACAATGAGATAGTACATGGAGCTCTTCAGAAGAAGGACGATGTACACTAAATATGCTGTCCTGTGGTACAAGTGATCTGCAACAAACATAAGACAGAAAAGTCTTGTTTAATGTCGATATTGCACAACCTCCGAAAAGACGGGTAGAACTGGGACCGTGTAGTCTGTTTACTGCTGCAATTAGATTGATTCCAGTGGACAGTGTATAAACACACACAATGTCTGAGCGCCCCTTGAGTGGGTTTGCACTGCTAATAAGTTCTAGACCGAGCGGGTTTCTTAGCACTAGACTGCCTCTCAATGCCGCTGGGTTATTATTCCGTGCAAAGGCAAGAACATAATTCTAGTGCTTCCAGCACCCATTACCGGTAGCACCGCGTTTGCTTGACTCCTTTTGTGTTGGATTTTTTGAATATAAGTGCTAACGATTCTACCTAAATCCCCCCTCCCCCCGAATTCAAGCTAAAAGAAATGTAGTTTGTCTGAAGTGCTTGGGCAATTGCCAGGCTGATGGAGCGTCAGCTGAAGCGTCGAGCATTCAACTACTTCAGGTATTTAAAAAAGTGGCACTTAATGCAGGCTAATAATCTGGTAGCCTGAACAGCATCTGTAGCATCCTGATAAAGCTAGGACAGCTTCTTCTTATGATCCACAACCGAAGTTAATTCAGAGTAGCACTGAAGTATTTTTAAGTTACAGACCCCAGAGTTAAAAGATTTCCTGTATGCTGTTTAGAAAGATCATTTTCGTGATGTTCTGAGTATATGTAGCAACATCTAACTCTTGCATGACGTGCATCGCTTTCCCACATTTTAATACATTTTAATTACCTCTATTAAAAACGGTGCCGTTACCAGAATATGTGCTGCAGTCCTCTTCCTGAGTAGCAGTCTTTGAAGAATCTAATGGAAAGAGAGTTTAAATGCCCCAATTCAGCTTTTCTTTAATTTTAACAAATGTGAATTGAGAAACAGGGAAAAAAGAAGCAGTACAGCAACAGCGAAATGGGAAGTTAGTATTAAACAACAAAATAAAGATGTTTAAGATCTGTCTGCAGAGCCGCTGTTCACAAGTAGGATTCATTTGCAGGGAGAAGTTGCAAGGGGAAAATGCTCATAGAGAAGTGACTAAGTATTTGTTTCCATAAGTGGGAGGCTTGCTTTTGCCCTCTCAGGAATGTGCCCGTTAGGCTGTTCCTTAGCTGAGGGTCTTTTATTTGGAACTGCAACCAATTTGACCACCTGATCTTGTCGCTGAAGTAGCTGGAGTCTGTTTGCCTTCGCAACTTACTGTTATTAGAAATGCAGAATAATTTACATTGGAAGGGACACCAACTAGTCTGTTACTTTATGGTTGCTCAACGCTAAAGAGTGATCTTGAGGAGAGTATGTCCTAAGGCTCCGCTATTGGGAATTTGCTATTTTGGTGATGGTTGTTCTCTAAAATAAAACCTATTTGTGCTTGAAGCAGCAAATTTGTGTTTGTTCTTGGTTATGGTGTTTGTATGCATTGATACATGGGCTTAAAGACATCCGCATTGTGTCCCTAAATCCATCCTCCATCTAAATAAACTTAAAGAATATTTTGTCAGAATATACTTTGAAGGTTGAAATGTAATGGTTATTTATGGCTGTGCTCTCACTCATTGGAGTTACATTAATTTATAGTAAGTTGAACAGACGTAAATACTGACAAAAGATTAATCTGAACAATATATGCAGCTTTTCTTAAAGATATTACTATGCTTTAAACAATTTGCATTGATTATAGGTTAACTTTTTTCCTTAAAATTTCATTGTCTTTCAGATTTTGCTTTGCATAATCAATTTTTCCACAATTAAATGAGAGATCTTATTTTCATACATGGTTATTGCCTCACTACTGCTGGACTATTGAGTAAGTAATACATTTAAACTTTGCCCTACATCCCCAGCAACCTCATTTTTAACTCCTTAGTTTTTTATAGCTGTGACTAATGTCAGGGGGTGTCAGAGGGACTTACACCCGCAGGCCGTGGGTAACAGAGAGATAACGCTGTTCTCAGAAACTTCTGTTGACTGGAAAGTAACCGACTCTGCTCGGTGCAGACCTTTTGGAGCTACGGTAGTTTACAGCTGATGAGGTTCAAGAGCTGCTTTTTTCCTATTACGAAGTGACATTCACTTGGGCAGCGCAGCACAGGCTGAGTTGCTTTTCCTGGGAAAACTTTGGTAGTTTCTCTGGATATGTATTTTAGTAATTGTTGTGCCAAGGAGCACAGATGCTTTAGGCAACAGTAATAGAAAGCACTATTTCTATAATTTTATTGCAAAGAAGTGATATCTATAATAATACCTAGAATTAACGTGTAGTTTATACCTTTTTTCGGCAGTGAATCCCTTCCACTTTCATGCTCGTAATTGCAGTAATAGTTCTTGTCTTTGTTCTCCGCTGGTACAGTTAACCAGCTGCCGATTGAGTATTTTTCCTCTGTTGGGGGCTTCCAGGTGTCCCCTTTTACGACGTTGGCTGTTACCTCCTTATTTTCTCCGTCGGTCCATGTCACCCGAATAACTTCTGGGTAGAATTTCTCAATAAGGCAAACATACATTATCTGATTTTTATGTTCCTTCTGCAGGATTTCAAAGTTTGCTGGTCGAGACTGTGCTTTGTCTGGATTGGTTATTGGAGGAAAAAAATTAACAAAATAGACAGTTGGAAGATCAGTACTATACAGCAAATAAATATGCAGCCACAAAATACAAATTCTGAAGAGCAACAACCTAAATGTCTTATAAACAAAAGTTTTAGCTCTCTAATTTGTTATGAAATACTTAGGATGGGAATAGAAATGTCTCATGTATGAAAGGAATTCTAGGTAATAGGGTGGATGAATTTCCATCCTTGAAGTAAAAATAAGTTTTTGGTGAGCTGGATGAATCTGGCATTTAAACACACTTTATATTAAATATTATTTCAGTGGACCCAGATGGCAAGTTTTAATTTTCAGACAAAACCAGTTACAATACTATTTAGAATAATTGGAAATAGAAAAATATGATTTTTAACCTTATTTTTAAATGTGTCATTTTACAGAGAACTAAAATGAATAGAGGCTTTTATGAGTATCGTATAGAAAATCAAGCTGTAGATCCAAAGACAAGACAATTCAAATATTATTGATACTATGATTCAAAATTCATTTTTGTTTAGACAATATAGTCTTCCTGAGTCCAGAGCATGTTTGATCTAAGCTTTGATACCGTGCCGTGTGCATGGAGAAACATTATTTAAGTCCTAAATTGTTTTGTGAACACTAGCATCTAGACTGCTTCTTGTCAAGCAGCACATCTGATAAAGACTAGAGTAGACTAGGTCTACTCTTTAATACTCTAATACTAGAGTAGATTAAAAAGTATCTCACAAAATATTTCTTGAGTATTTTATTAGAAAAAAAAATTAAAGCCTGCTTATTTACAGCCTTAGAAGCCTACTCAAAAATGTTTGAAAAATCAGTTTTGAGAAACGTTAAGAAACTGAAATATTGTTGAAGATATTAATAATCTCCCTGGAAACTGAGTTAGAAAACTTCAGGCAACTACGTGAAAGCCTACATCCCACAGACAGTACTGCTGTCAGAAAGTGCATTGGTCTGCACAAGTCTTTGACGATTATTAAATAATAGTAATAGTTCCTGAAAGAGCTTTGTTCATTCATTTGATGAGAGGAATTTAATAGTGCTTCATAATGTTTACGCAAAAACAACTACATGAAATTTTCTTCTACAGAATGTTAAAGGTAGACCACCTACCTTTCAAATCTTTGCAGCTTTATGTCCCCCACTGCTAATTAATGAACATCTGCTATGTCTAATTAATATTTTACAATCGGATTTGCCTCTCTGGATTAAACCTTTTGTTATTAGGAGAAGTCCAAATCATCCAGATTTTGTCCACACAGAGAAGATGTTTTGATATTATAAAAGTTGATAGTAAATTTAGGAGTCTTTTAATTAAACATGAAATTCTGCAATGCGTGCATAGGCTGTGCTCACGGGCAATCGTTTTTGTCTATGCTTAACTGCAAATGAAGACTAGATACAGTTTTCAAAATTTACTTTTGTTATATCAAAGGTACTGCTTTAGACTATTTTTCTTAAGGCAGCAGAGAGATTTTAGGTGTTTGGCTCCTTACGCCACTCTTTCTCTTTAGATTCCTATGTAAATCTCTGCTACCGAATTTGAGCAGCTTTTGAGATGCACAGAGGTTAAAGTGTGGTCTGGCGGAGTGGTGCAGTTTTCATGCATTGTCAGAAAACACATAAATATAAACATGTATTTTTGTGAAAAAGCTTCCACCTTTCTTTAAACAATCTGGCTATTCTAGAGCAATCTTCTACATTGCATCCCCCCTAAAACAACTTCGCGATTCTTTGAAGTATTTCATGCTCGGTGTTTAAAAACAAAGATGACCAAAGCGTAAGGCTGTCTGCCTTCAAAAAGATGACCCTTATACTATGAATTTCCTCATTTTGGATGTTTGTCATTGAAATGAAGATGTGGACTGAGTTCTGTTGTACCAGAAATAAAATTGCTGACTATTTTATGGTTCTCTAACATTACTTTAGGGGTTAATTTTTGCTTCTTTATGCATCAATCCTCCCAGAGATGCAAGATTAAACTAATTTCTAAAATTATTTGTTTGTTCCAGAGTTGTATATGTTCAGAAGACCATGATGTAGCTCCTGTCCCAGTGGCATTACACTCTGCAAAGCCTCATGACTATTTTAGATGTTTCTTTTATATTTTTGAAGGTTAGTAAATTACCCTGACCAATTTCAGTAGGCTAAAATTTAATTGTTTTTTTTATGTTGTTCTCTTGGATTATCAAATCTAAATAGAGAGGCAGAGAGAGATGCTTCCAGCTGCTAGTTCATCCTGCCCATTTTAGAGACCTCTATTAAGATGGAATAATTTCCACCTCTGAAATTGCCAACGTCTCTACGTTTACCATAAAAACACCCTAGGTGCTTAGCTTAAATGAAACACCTAAATCATATCACAGTACTGAGGCAACATATGGCTTGAATAACTGCAACTGTGTGCATGCATGGGAGAGTCTTGTGTACACACATAGGTAAATGGATGACAGTAGACAACTGAATAAATTAAGTTTTGCATATATACATGTATATACATGTTTGTGTGTGGAAAAAAAATAAACTATCCATAAACTGCAGGTATGTTTATGGAAAAAAGGATGAAAACTTGTAGAATTGGCTGTAAATTTTGATGTATTTTCGGGCTGATCTGTAAAATCATTGAAATCAACATGACAGTTTACACGGGCTTTTCTGGGCAAATGATCTGATCCTCTCTGAAGAATTTTAAAGTGATGAACTTCCACTGTCTTTTTTGGTTTTGTTAACCTTTCAAAAATTTACTTTGTTAAACAGCCTTAGAAAAGGCAGGTTTTAAGAGGTACACATATCTTACTTTTTAAAATAATATGTAAGCACGTGCAGATATTTCTTAAGCTAAAAGCTGTCTTTTCTCACTTATAATAATGCAGCGAGCCTTCAAAACATTGTGAAAATAAAATTCTGGAGTTAGGCTTGTAATCAATGAGCTGTTAATGAATTTGGGTTCAAAATGGTCTTATATATTAACTGTCAAAGGTTTTCCTAATGAAACTCCTCTACAGTTTCTTTACCTATAAATAAGATTTCTAAATAAGGTCAATGTGTTCTTAAGCTGAAATTTAAATTCTCATTACTTGGATGATCCCACAAAATGGAGTAATTTTGTCTGATACTCAAAGCTCCTCCGTTCCCCCACCAAGCCAGTGGGACCTGAGAGCATTCAGCACACTCAGCTCGTAAACAGCATTCTTGTCCTGCTTACCAGCTGCTTCAGCGATTATCACTGATAATAAATAGCATAGTCCTGACCTACTCTGAGCCTCCCCAGAAACCTTAAAGAGCTGTCAACATTTACTCCAAAGCTTTTCCATCACAAAACTTAAAAAAATAAGTCTTTGAAAACACTTACTGGAGACGATGAGTTTTGTGCCAGAACCAAATATCTTCTCACCCCCCCACTGGTACATTCCCTTACAGAAACTGCTTGGGATGTTTTGGCCAGACAAGGACCAGATTTAACAACCAGCATATGAACAACAAGAGTCTATTCATTTGGCTACATGAACATAGAAAATTTAAATTCAATGTCAGCTAATGCTGCTATTCCCAAAGGGCCTTTAGTGATACGTACTTTAAATTTAGTTGCAAGCTAACCTTTGCCATCACTTGTTTAAAAATATGTCAAAACAAGCCAAAACTACTGTTGTCCAGGGCATTGATTGATCTACCTACCATATTTTGTCTAGTTTTTTTTCGAGAAAAATTCATTTTTTTCTGAGATGTTGCGTGGTTTTGACCACATGATTTAAAAATACACACACGCTAGACCACTGTTTAACTGAATTAATGAAAGGCAGTCCTGAAGGGCCATGACTCCTCTCAAGCCTAGTGGAGGGGCATTTAGTTATTTTGGGCCCAATCCTCTGCATGTTAAGGTTACCGTAATCTGAAATGGATGTGGGATCAGGACTGTTCATCCTCAAATCCTGCCATAGGTGCCCACGCAGTACTATTGCAACTAGTCAGTACCAAAAGGAAACATCACACATGCATCTATGTATGCTGTAGAGAAGCATCAACTTCCATCATTCCCGTGCACATCCTTCTGGCTTCTCCCCAGGGAAAACCATGTGCACCTCCCATGCAATCCTGCTGATACTGAAACCAACGGCAACAGTTCCAAAGGTCCAGGATTTCCCCCCACATTTTAATCTTCTGATTATTTGTTGTCTGCCTGCAGCTAACCGCTGCTGTGGTGCATCCAAGAGAGCTCGGTACCTCTTGGCTGGGATAAATCAGCTTTGTTAGGACAAATCCATGGGGAAAGACCTTCCCCTTGACCAAACAGAGAGATGCAGATCTTTAGCCATGGTTTAGGGGATCTGTTGGCACTCACAATTTTTTTCCTGTATAGCACCTCTCTTCCCCCTGCTCTGAGACCAAGGGGCGATCTTCAGCCGCATTTCTGAGTTACCCTCACCCTGCTGCTCTGGGCAGTAAGCTTTGCACAAGGGAATGACCTGATGTAGCCCCAGGTATCCAAAAAAAGTTCTGTTTCAGCAATTTATGGGTTATGTGAAGTCCTATAGCTTACCCTGACCTCTCTTATACAAGCATTTGGGTGCTAAAGAAATGAATTCTGCTACTGCAAAGTCCACATCGCTTTTCTGTATTATACTTTTAAATCTGTATTTTAATCTGTTATAATTTCAAAATAGCATATCACATTCCCTTTCCTCTAGATTTTGGATTATCAGAATAAAGCATATTTTCTTAGATACTAAAAAAAAACTTACCAGAAACAATAAGCTTTGTGCCCGTTCCGAAGACTTTGTAAGAGTCACTGTATACAAATGCTTTGCAAAAACCCACCTAGTCTCAATGTTATTAAAACCTCATTTTGTGTCCAAGCCTAGCATCATTTTCTTATTAGAAATGCACCTGTTTCTTTTGACACTCTGATTTCTGGAATTAAAACTCTCCTTACAAAACGGTATATGTATGAACCTATGTTTGTTCATACAACAGATTTCACTTATGTTAGTCTTTCAGGTTTAAATAAATAAGCCTGCATGTACACACAAGCTAAGGATTTGGAATACTGACAAAGTGGAGGATGGAGCCCTAATTTAACAGTGAGCATTCAAAATCAGGGAAATATTTAAGCAGATCCTGTGCATCTGAGATTCGCAATTTTCTAGACTGAGACTCCTTCAGCACCCCCTGACGTTTCTATGGAAAGCATGAGGAACAGTAAAAGTTATCACCTGGATAAAATAGGAAATAATGTATATATATATGTGTGTGTGTACATCTGTGTATGAATATATATCATACAATAAGAACCTAGTGCTGCATGCTCTCACCAATTCAAGCTGATCTTTTTGGGCCATGGCTTTAGGATAACAGAGACCACTGTGAACAGGGGAATGTTCCCACTGAAACCTGTTTGTGAACATTGCCTTCGGATACCGAATTAATCTTCGTACCCGTGAAATCTTTGATATTTTAAAGCCGTTAGCAAATGTTCCTATTAATATTAATCATGGTGAGAGGCTGTCACTCTGCAGATTTCTTTTAACCAGCCACATCTTCCCTTACTTATGTCTTGCAGCTCCATCCTTCTGCCCTAATGCTCATTTGGACTTTCAAGTCTGCTGGGTTTTGATTCAGACCTTCATGCTTTTCCCTGTTAAAAAAAATACTAATGGAAACTAATGCATACATTAGTCTTCACCATTTTGATTTAAAAGGGCAGAAAGTCAGTTACCAATTTCAGGTAATGTATAAGTAAATCTAAGTATCTATCTTTGGGCAACGTATATTTTATAATATATAATTACAAGAAATAATTGTAGCTTTTTGAGCTCTGAACTTCAATGCATTTGATGAAAATAAGGTAGATACTTCAGTAATATTTAGGAGATTGCATTTAAAGAAATCAAATGTTGCTGCCATAATTTCTGCCACGAAACTATTTCCTAGAAATGTTAGTAGCTTGTTCTTTTTATCACTTCAAAATAAGTTAGCGATATGCTTGTGAGTTGCCAGGGAGACCCAGCTGCAGCTGTAGCAGAAGAGATGGCAGAGGGAAACCAGCCCCACGTTGGCTGAGCCAGGCACTCTGCTTCTGTGCTGAAGGAAAGAAACTGGATTTGGAGAAGCTGGTTCAGTCTTTGTTTCAGTCTCGGCTTCCCTGTTGCGACCTTGTGAGTGCCTAAATTCCCTGGGAAGATACTTACAGAAGAATCCTATATTGCCAGGTTACATCGGATTAATATTCCCATTCTGCTGTAAGCTTCTAAAAACTCATCTATTCCACCAAATGCAAATGCCGAACGAGTCTCTTAAATCCCAGCCCTTCTGTTACCTGCGTTATTGCATGTTTCGAGCAACTTTCTTTTGGTCAGAACTAATTAAGAGAGACCAACAAGAACAAAATCAAGTTCATTATAAGTTGGTGGGAGTTTGGTTCTTTATATATTTGACTCTTTCGGTATAGATCTGGGAAAAGATTCTGCTCAAGCTCAAACCCCGATGACTCAGCTGAATTAAGGTCACTTATCCCAAGTCCTGATTTTCTCCATTTCTTTCTGTGAGCTAATTACTGAGCTAATTGGATAGTCACCTCTGAAAAGACAAGCTGTGATGAAATGCCTGATCTTAAGCATGAGGTAACTACAGCCCTTTTACTCTATTAATCGATCAGAAGCCTTGGCCACATAAAATCAAAATCCTCCACAATTAGAGTGATGCCTGAAAATAATTTAATTTAAACTGTAGATACCAAAAACATGGCAACTACCTGATTAACAAGGTAAGAATTTTCACTAAAACCAGCATGCTCATCCTTGACATAGATATTTCTATTGAATTATAGTTATGATTTACTCTGTCTTTCATTAAAAACAATCTTTGCTTGAGATGCTAATAGAAGTTTATGTATTTAACCAGGCTTAAAACATTTGGTAGCAATAGTTCCTCTGCTTTGTGTTATTCCAGTATTATGGCATTTAAAACACTTTTAATGGGAAAATGCAGATTTTTGTCCTCCACTTTCCATTAAAATAAATATCTCTGCAGGAAAGGCAAAAAACCTGTTCATTTCTTCATATGCATGTTATTAAGCAATAACAAGAGCATTTGGAGTTACTAATTTATTTCTACTGCCAAAGTGCTGTGTACATGGCAACAATAATTACAGACAAGTTATTTCACTTTTACTAGCCTAATTAAAAAAGGATTTTGGTAATGGCTATTACATATCCCTCTTTTTTCTATATTGGGAAGAGGTTTTGGTTTTTTTACTCTTAATTCACAGCTGCTCAATTCCCTGCTTATTCCTTCAGGAAAGAGGAAAAGAACGGGGGCTCTGGAAACTACTACAGGCCATTTTCCAGCACATTTCCAAGGAGGAGTATGATCAAAAGTGGCTCAAAATAGCTCCTTTTCAGAAACGTTTGTGATCCTAAACCACTGCCTTACAAATACCAGAGGGCTCACTGTAGGAACGGCAAGCTGGGGAGGGGAACGCTGCGCAAGGATGGTCCCGACTGATGCTCTAAGCCAACTGAGTGCCCTCTGGGACACTGTAACTCTCATCTATATGACAACCCCAAGCTCCTATAGCTTATTGTATGGAAAATAGCATGTAACTTACCTGACACAATGAGTTTTGTACCGGTGCCAAACACCTTGTTGTAATAACCGATCACAGTGAATGAGGCCTTTGCAATAATAGTGCAGCTCTATTATCTTTATATGGGTAAATAGCATTCTTTAAAGAAAATCAGATTTGCTGTGTAATCAATTTTTAGACCGTAGATAAGTAAAAAAAAGGATCAGTTGCCTAAACTAAACTAAACTAAAAAAAAAAAAAGGTGTGGAGGTTTTTGAGAGTATGTATGTTGTTAAATGGACGGGATTCATCTCAACTAATTTTAATCTTTGCAAAGTTTAGACAGATGGTGCAGATTGAGCATCTTGGCTCCATCTCTGCTTTCTGGAGAGAGGCAGCACCAGCAGAGGATCTATTTGATCAGATATTGGCCAAGTAACTGACTTCTGATACACCCCCATAAAATTGGTGAAGGTTATGGTGAGATCTGAGCCGCACAAGACCCCTGACCAATATTTTTGTCGTCAGTAACATGAAGCAAAACCCTGCATGGTTTGGAATCAAACCTCCCACTAACCAGATACACCAACTTCAGATGGTCAAAATTAGGCAAACTCTTTTCATCTCAGGTGCTTAGCTGAGCCAAATCACAGGCAAGTGTCAAAGCACCTGAAGTTTACTTGAAGCAAAATAATTCTGGTAAGTATGTCAAAACATCTTGCATTGGCTTTCTTTCTTCATAACAGTAACAACTGATAATAAGCAGTTTCTGCAAAAGGTAGGAAGAGAGAGCAGCCTTTCAACTATGCCTATCTTCAGACAGTTCTGGGCATATCTCAGATGACTCCTTTCATTTGGTATAGTTAGACATAGTCCTAAAGGAAACTGTTTTGCTTTTCAAAGAATTTGAGTAACCCAAAGGTTTGATGCTTTTCTTTCAGAATGAATTAGAAATATCGCAAAGGTTGAATATGCATATTTAAAGACAAAAACATCTTTCAGTTCTCCGAATGCTGTCTTTGCCATGTTTAAAATTATCTTGAAAAAGAAAATAATAATGGGATTAGTTATACATCTGTGCTGCAACAGCTGTTGTGTTTCCCCCATTTCATACGTAAATACAAACCAATTACATTGTGTTCTGCACATGGAAATGCTGTTTAAGAGAAAAAACCTGCAAAGCATTCAGAGGGAGCTAAAATAGCAGAGCGCTTCACGCAGCCAGTGTCTAACTGTATAGAAAAGTGTTTCAGAAGTAGTTAAGTTCTACATTTTGTACTTACTTGAAACAATAAGCTTAGTTCCACTTCCAAATATTTTGACATCAGCATCCTCCCACAGTCTGATAATGCTTAGCAGTATCTCCTGCACTGCACTTTTCTTGCGTAGGCTACAGAAAAAGTCTCTCTGATTTAGAGGCTGGTGATAAATCTGGCTCAGTGCAATAGCTGAATTTTCAACATTGACTACAGTGCCATTTTTAGAAATACTAAGATTTTTGTAATGAGTAAAAAGTTCAGGTTTTTAAACCCAACATTTTCTGAGAAGAAAGCAGTGCCATGCATATGTTATAAATCTGTTCTAATCCTTTTAGCTCTGGGATTTCTCTAAGAAAGATCTGTTGCCTCTGGTCTGCTAGGTTTTCTTGGAAGTAACCTCTCTTTGCTGTTTTAAGAAGAAACACGATTACATTATGATTCCCAAAGGAAATTAAGAAAGTTGCCTAGTTATTTGTTGATTTAAATATACAGGTAAACAATTTTTTTTTTCCTAAGTCTCCTATCTTGTGAATTGCTTATTGTGTGAAAGTATCTTAACTAAAGTTTCATCAAACTCATATTTTGAAGCCCATATTTTAAATGCAAACTGCATATTCTAAACAAAACTTACTGATGCCCATAACTAAGTTCATGTCTTCGGAAGGGTTACGCTGTTGTCTTATTGGCAAAAGCAGCTGCCTCTACACAGGCACAGTTTAATTGCAAATAGCAGCAGAGAACATTTTTGGTGAGAGGCATGGATAACATTTTAAATTTCTCTGTAACTCTCCTCTTCTTTTTACGATTTGACTTAATTATAGTCACCTTGATAATAGCATGTATTTTCTGAGCAACATTCTGCAGGCATTGCTATATGCTTTATACTGAAAACAGCATCCATCCTACTGATTGCATAGCTTCACCACAATTAAGAATAATAAAAATGCAAAAGTAAACCAGTTGCTTTCAGTAAGGCCAGGAACTAGAAATGTATTACATTCCAGGCAATTTTCCTTCCCAATCAACTTAGACTGAACCACCTCTATCAGTAAGAAACTTTTTGCATTTCTCACTTGCTGTTCTCAGAGTAAACTTTCAAGCAGTTCACTCTACTTTCCCAGAACAGGAATGAATCCATCACAATATTTAAATTTTTACTCTCTTCGTTTTTCCATTCACCCATCCTTAATAAGTATTCAGTAATTGTTCTAGAGGTGATCTCTCTGTTCACAAGGTCAATGTATATATTGCCCATCAACCCACCCAACTAGGGCACCACGCACACTTCACAGACAAAACATTATTTATCAGGCAGAAATTAATTTTCTTACAGTCTTTCATTCTTAATTATCTGAGAACCTGCAGGACTCTGTGAAAATCAGATCAATAATAAATGGTACTTACTAGAGACAATTAGCTTGGTTCCCGTGCCAAAGTATTTGATCCAGGTGCTCCACACCATGTTTTGACTTTGCAATAAGCCATCGTGTTCTCTTGCTATGCCAATGCTGAAGAAAATCCCATTTTTTTTCCCAATCAGCCCCAGGAGCCTGAGTGAAGGCCTGACCCTTGGCTGCTGGGAGGATGTCAGGAATTTCAGACATGCACCTGGTTGTTCAGCTGATACCTAATGCCCTTTGGAGCAAACCACTTTCCTAAAGCATTGCAAATTTGTTAGATAACTCCACCACTTAATGCCTAAGAATTAGATAAAGGTTTCTCTTCAATTTTAGACACGCAAATAGGTGCACAGGGTTGTGCATGTTAAAAAACCACATACCTTCAGGTGATGATCCTGCTCTTTCCCAAAGGGCTGCACCCCTTCTCCCCTGCAATTAAGTGACATCAAGTACTGCTAGCATGGAGTTCGTTTTTAGTTGTCTTACTACATTTCAGCAGAGGGAAAGGAGGGAGAGCCAGCACCATGAGCATCACATCTGTGTGCTGCACGTTGCATTTTCTGCCCCTGGTATGTGGCGATTGTCTGCCCGTCTCCTGGAATCACTCCAGGCTCTGCAACAGCAGCTCACCAGCAGCTTTTCATACACTAGCTGGTGGGAGAAGGAGGTTTTTCCTTTGCGCATGGGTTTCTTATGAAACAGACAAAGATAACATCAGAAGAGTCACCGTTACGGCTGATCAAAGATCCTCCATGTTTAGTTTGCCATGTAAAAGAAACTGAATTTGAGTGCTTCTGGGACCATGTGTGGCACACCAACTGCAAAACAATGTTAAGAAACTACGATTTGTGGCTAGAGGGAGGAACTCAGCTGAGGGTGAAGATCTTTCAATTGAAGTAGGTGTAAGAAAAGCAATCATCTACTCTGAAGGCTCCTGGGCAGGAACATCATAATCACAACCACAAAGCAATGGAAAGAGTGATGTAGACAGAGAATGATGCTGACCAGTGCTTTTCCTGCCATGTCCTTAGACACACAGCAAAGGAGGCCACCACCATCTCACCTGCATTTGCTGGGACTGTTGGATTATGCTCATGACAGTGAGCAGCTAGGAGGTCTCATTAGAAGGAGCAAAGTGAAACACTGCATATTGCAGACAGCTTGTCTAACTCCCCTGTATGGTCTGGGCTTGCAAGTATGAGAAGGACGAAACCAAACTATAGCCATTTGGAGACGTAATACACATTTGAAATTGTTGTGTCACTTTTTCATCCCATCAGACTAATATTCTTTAATGAGTTACACTGCAATGAACCAAATGAGGAGGGTATCAGGGTACCACAGTAAAGGAAAATATTAGGGAGAGGCTTCATGGTAGAGAAAAACCTCTGTGAATGAATTTCTCAGGCATGAGTGTCAGCACGCACCTAGAGGCCATAGCTAGGAGGGGATGCATTGTGTATGAGAGCCATGACGATGATCAGAGGGCTGGAGCACCTGTCGTATGAAGACGGGCTGAGAGACTTGGGGTTATTCAGCCTGGAGAAGAGAAGACTCTGGGGACACCTTATAGCAGCTTTCCAGTATCTGAAAAGTGCCTACAAGAAAGCTGGAGAGTGACTTTTTACAAGGGCATTTAGTGAAAGGACAAGGGGTAATGGGTTCAAACTGGAAGAGGATAGATTTAGAATAGATATTAGGAAGAAATTTTTTACAATGAGGGTGGTGAGGCACTGGAACAAATTGCCCAGAGAAGTTGTGGAGGCCCCATACCTGGAAGTGTTCAAGGCCAGGTTGGATGGGGCTTTGAGCAACCTGGTCTAGCGGGAGGTGTCCCTGCCTATGGCAGGGTGGTTGGAACTTGATGATCTTTAAGGTCCCTTCCAACCTAAACCATTCTATGATTCTATGAGACATAAGTATGAAAAGTTGTTCTTAACTATGGAAAGCTCTTCTCTTTGGTACTAACTTTAGTAACTCTGTCTCCAACTTTTTGGCTGATTCAGATGCAACACCAGTGAAACAGAGTGAACAGCAAGAAGATTGGGAAAGGAACTGATACAGCTCAAAAAAACTCCAAAATGCATCAGAACTGCTCACCTCCAGATCTCAGGAGGAATACATAGAAAATCTTCCTCCTCCAGCTGCTACCAACTTTTAAGCAAGAATAACACTTCTTCTCCTTTGCTTAAAATTTTGGAAACCTTCAGGCTAAAGCTCTCTATTTCTGTGTTCTCTGTCAGGCCAAACCCTGTGAAGAGCTCCAGTACCATGCGCTGACATATTTCCTGGAACAACAACATGGAAACATGACCCCTTTCCATTACAACCAGTTTGCTGCCATGCTGGAGCAAAAAGGAGGAGAAGGTGGAAGGGAGAGGATGGGTTAGGTATTGCACCTCCACTGTTCCCTTTGCACTGTGCAGCTGCTCAGTGGAAATCTCTGGCTTGTGGCAGCTGATGTTTCCAAGGTGCCGGTCAGCACCGAGCATGTCCTGCTTCTCCAGAGCCTGCGCCTGAGGCCAGGCAGCTCAG